>JBBGZY010000126.1:2692500-2897500 GCA_037952925.1 Lithobates clamitans
TTGAGTTTAGCAAAAGACTTTATGTGTTTTCTTTTAAATCATTGATTTTACACACAATGTTAAATTAACAAGGGACAACAATCTCATTGAGTTTTAAAAAAACACACCAAAAATACATTACTAATGTTAAGAATGTTCAAGTGGTAAGTCTTGAAAAAAAAAAATATACATAAACAAAAACGGTGCTTTGGGTTAACTTTATCTAAAAAATAAAAAATAATCACTAGAAAAAAAAAAAAAAGAATAATGGCTTCTTTGTGGTAACTTTACAAACCTAAAAAAAAAAAAAAAAAAATAAGGGAAAAAGTATTATTAGTATGGAAACATTGTTTATAAAAAGCATACTATATCATTCATGAGATCAAAGAGAAAAATAATTCAGAAATCAGTTTGGGAGAACTCTGATTATGAACAGCAAAACACCTTCGTTCTTTAGAGCATTCGTAAAGAAGAAATAAAATGCGCTGCATTCAACGATCACAGATTTTGCAGCGTGATGAATGTGCTACCTACAATACGAACACTAGTTTTACTAGACCGAGTGCTTCCGTTTAGTTTTTGCTTATGAGCATGCGTCATTTTTTTGTCCGTAGGACTAGCATACAGACGAGCGGACTTCGGGGTCCGTCGTAGTTACGACGTAAAGATTTGAAGCATGTTTCAAATCTAAAGTACGTCGGATTTGAGGCTAAAAAAGTACGTTGAAAGTCCGAAGAAGCCCACACACGATCGGATTACCAGCCAGCTTTAGTCCGTCAGCGTCCGTTGGACTTTTGTAGACGAAAAGTCCGACCGTGTGTACGCGGCATTACATTTATATATTGCACAAACTACATCATGTATTGGAAGGAAGGAATAGTGGCATTAAAATAACTCAGCTAGTAATGTTTCCCGTGCAATTTTAGAGGTAAACTTACTGTATATGCATTGCTATACAGTATATTGGCATAGTCCCTTATGTGCACCAGGTATTAGGGACCCATAATTTTTTTTATAGGAGCTTGTAATTTGAAAGCATCCAAGCTGGGCCATTAAATATATATTTTTTGTGTTAAAATAATTATACTAAAGCCCAAATAAAGCAATTTACATACAGTATATTACTAGTAGATTTATAATCAAATACATTTTCTACTAGCTGATTTTTTTTTCCAGATCATACAGTCACTCTATTTGCTGGAGATGTCATTTGTCATCCTATTTGCATATATGGTGCCCTTACTTTAATATTAATTGGCTTTGAAGATGAGTGCTTTAATGGATAAAATAAAGTTACTGGTCTAAATATTACAATTTCCTTAGATGTAATGTTTTTGAATATGGGTCATTCATCCGGTACACTTAGGTCTGATAACCTTTAAATGTATTTTTTAATTCTAAACTCTAGTGAAAACACTTCCACCCTCATCAGTCAGGTCTGGTCTGGGGAACAGACAAAAGTAGTAGATAAAGGTAGGGGAGTAGGGGATTAGGAGCAGATCCCAGAGACAAGATACTCTGCAAGCAAAGTACGAGATCAAATTATTCCCCAAATAGACATCTTTACGTCTATTAAGTCAGTGTTCTAAGGCAGTTTTCAAGCAGGACTATGGTCTCCCATTAAGAAAATGTAATTAATTAAACAATAAGTCTATACTAAAAATTGTCATAAACAATGTGCAACGCTCTAACACAAATCTGTAAAATTATTATTATAACTCAGACAGGAAAAAAAGCTGAATTCATCCCCCTTCATATAAAACACATATACAATAAATAAACTATGGATCCTAAAGTTCAAAAATTCTGTTGTCGGGCGAACGGTTCAGCCAGAGCATTAGTTCGGGCCGAATATTGGCTGTTCACCCATTTCCGAGAACATCCAAATTTTCAGGGTGTTCCAGGGGTCTTCGCCCTGCTGAAAGCCCTGCAATGCACTGCACACTGCACGGTGCATTTTGCGCCCTGATTGGGCAAAGCCTTGCCCAATCAGGGTGCAGTTAAAAATGGTTATTATGGAGCAGGGGCCAGGAAGCCAGCCGCAGCGTCCTTAACAACTGATAAGTCATTAGCTGTCAATGGGCTTCCCTGCTGACAGCTGAATACCAGCCCCCCCCCCAAATCATCTCAGGCAACATGCCCTCAACATGGGGGGGAGCTTTTCCCTCCCACCCCAAAGAACCTTGTCCCCATGGTTTTCTCTGTTTGAGAGTTCTGGTGCGAACCGAACGGTGGGTGTTTGGCCCACATTCTTTGTGTTACATGCTTCAATCTGTCTCAAAACATATAATAAATCTTTACACCTCCACTCCTCTGTGATACACTCCACCTAATGCTGAATTCCCTACTTGACTCCCATAAAATAACCAGTTGTGCTTTCACCTTATTTTATTGGGACCTTACAATATACAGATCCTAAAATCACTTATTTCCATCAAGTGTTAAGCTTTCACAGGTCCAAATGTTTTTCTTCACAGAAAAAAATTACTCCCTCATAGTGCCTTTGTTCCTAGAAAACCAATGGACATAAATAGCAAAGAAGACACTTAACCTGGAATTCATAAAGACTGGTGCAGACAGATTTTGCAAAAGTGTCTTGCATGTATTCTAAATGTGGTGCAGTGTGCATCAAATTCATGTACCTGTCTAAAACTTGTACTTGAATTTGGCACATGCTGCACCACTCTCTGTACCCCCAAAGATAATTGGTCTTAAAGGGGTTTGTAAACTCTCATTTTTTTTTAAAATAACATACGTGTCATACTTACCTCCACTGTTCAGTTCGCTTTACACAGAGTCGCCCCCAATCCACCTCTTCTGGGGTCCCCCGGTGGCACTATCAGCTGCTCCCTGGATCGGGAAACCACCTAGGAGAAGTGCTCTCCTTGGGGGTCCCCGTGCTGGTGCACTCCCGACTGGCGCCACGTCATTGGATTTGATTGACAGCAGCAGAAGCCCATGGCTGCACTGCTATTAATCTATCCAATCAAGAGCCGAGACAACGGGCAGAGAGGTACAATGCGTCTCCACCATGGGAACGAACAGGCTCAGGTAAAACAGGGGGCTGGTCAGTGTCAGAAGTTTTTTCACCTTAATGCATAGAATGCATTAAGGTGAAAAAACATGAGGGTTTAGAACCCCTTTAATTAGCTTGATTTTGTAAGATATGAACTGTTGGTATTTAATTTTGAATTTGGCACATTCATTGCACCACAATATAAAAGTGAAACATTTTAGAACTACACAAGTTTGGCGCATGAGTCGCTGACAGAAAAAGTGTCAAAAGTGTTGCAAATGCTTCATTAATTTGGCTCAATACATTAACGCCAGAAAAGTGTGCAGGCAGCTTTACTGAATTCTACTCATAGTGTTCTCCATAACATATTCCCTTACTCACACCGTTCTTCTATATTTCTGTGTGTAGTAGCTCACGGCTACCTACATAGCTCGCCACCTACACTCTTCGGAAGCCTTTACTGGAGCTGACACTGATGGTGTTGTGATGTCACTTATTTATGTGATGTTATTTATGTCCCTACATATTGTGTCAGCGTGACTTCATCCCTAATGCAGGAGTGTGAATATATGAATGCATTTAATATGAAACATCAGGACAAAACAACATAGTGTTTATTAAGAACAATGATAAAATGTCTTGGTACACGATACACGTTGCTTTAACAGCAATGTTCAGCTTTACTGGTGTGATGGACCCCGGTACTTAAGAGGAGTATGTACATCATATAAGCTTCCCTTGTCCGGTAACAGAACGATACAAGATCCCGCAGTCCACCCAGTCACTAGTCGGGACACAGTGCTGGGTGGTGAAAAACATAAAAAAACAGTTTATTGAAAACTCACAGAGAATTTAACATATTCTATATGCTAATCCACCCCTAGCAACTAATAGCTGACAGTGATATACTTAACATGAGCTAATTAACTAAGCGCTTAAACCAGCCTAGGTGACCAGACCATTTGGCACCTACAACCCTGAATACAAAGTACTGTATAATACACAATATTACAATTATAAACACATAGATGAGAAGACAGACAGAAACCATAGGGAATCCAAATAACAATGGGAGGAAGACACTTAGGATGCACACGATGGGAGAGGCCTACTTACAATAAACACATCATGGCAGGTGACCCCAGTGGTTTGAGTTGATTACATTAACATCTACAGGCATTGTTGGTTTGAGGCATAGAGGCCCTAAATATGTATATGGAGCCTCGAGTTCCCAGAGTCTGTGTGTTTTGGGGAGCAATGGACTTGAATCCAAACAAGACCAATTCAAGGGTCCCCCAGGCACACACCTCCCAAAGATCCCTGCAGTCCCCTCCAAAAGTCTCTGTCCTGGCTGAGTCTGTCATAACTGGTATCTCCTTTCTTTGACATTCATCTAGGATGATGTAAATGACTGTCACAAACAAAAAATAAAGGACTTCCTCTGTATCCAGAAAAGATTTTTATAAGTTACCACAGTAGATTCTAATAAGGATGCTCAACCAACTGCCATGTGTTTGTTATGCCTAGGGATGAGCAGAACACCCTCCAGGCAAGAAATTTGGCAGAACACACGAACACCGTTAAAGCCTATGGGACGCTAACATGAATAATCAAAAGTGCTAATTTTAAAGGCGTATATGCAAGTTATTGTCATAAAAAGTGTTTGGGAACCTGGGTCCTGCCCCAGGGGACATATATCAATGCAATTTTTTTTTTGAAAACGTCAGTTTTTTCGGGAGCAGTGATATTTTTAATGCTTAAAGTGAAACAATAAAAATTAAATATTCCTTTAAATATTGTGCCTGGGGGTGTCCTTAGTATGTATGTAAGGAGGCACATTTTTCCTGTGTTTAGAACAGTACCACAGCAAAATGGTAAAGGAAAAAAAAAGGAAAAATTGTCATTTAAAACTGATCATGGCTGTAATGAATTGTCGGGTCTCGGCAATATAGATAAAACTAATTGAAAAAAAGAGCATGGATTCCCCCCCAGTCCATTACCAGGGCCTTTGGGTCTGGTATGAATATTAAGGGGAAACCCGAACCAAAATTTCTTTAAAAAAATTGCATTGGGGTCCCCCTAAAATCCATACCAGGCCCTTCAGGTCTGATATGGAAATTAAGGGGAACCCTGCGCCAAATTAAAAAAAAATGGTGTAGAGGTCCCCCCAAAATCCATACCAGAGCCTTATCCGAGCATGCAACCTGGCAGACCGCAGGAAAAGAGGGGGGACAAGAGAGTGCCCACCTCCTGAACGTGCCCACATTGGGGTCTGACCACAAAGTACCTTGTCCCCATGTTGATGGGAACAAGGGCATCATCCCCACAACCCTTGCCCAGTGGTTGTGGGGGTATGTGGGTGGGGGGCTTTTCGGAATTTGGAAGCCCCCTTTAACAAGGAGACCCCCAGATCCCGGGCTCCCCCTTGTGAATTGGTAATGTGGTACATCTGACCCTACCATTTCACAAAAAAGTGTCAAAATGGTAAAAAAGATCAAAAAATAAAAATGTCCCACAATGTAAGTTTATGCCGCCCGACGGACCAAAAAAGAAAAAAAAAAAATCCTGCAACCGATCCACCTCCTTACTTTACACTTACCTTGATTTGTCTTCTCTGTGACAATTCTTATATAACTGACGCCACCCGGTGACTATGAATTATTGATCTCACTCTTGTGTGGGCGGCAAAAAGTAACATGTGTAGCGCAATTAATGTTTTTATGTGTAGGTGTCAGAGAACTCACACAGCAAGCACCCACCTCTGTGCAGCAGCTGCCAATCCTCGTTCTGCTAATGCTAATGTGCATGCTTATCTTTATTTATTTTCCCTTCGTACCAATGCCAGGAGCATGGCGGACAAGATGGGTGAACTAGAGATACTGTTGTACAAGGAGGATTTGGATTTTGTGGGAATTTCAGAGACCTGGTTCAACAGCTCTCATGATTGGCTGGCAAACATTCAAGGGTATACCCTATACCGCAAGGATAGAGAGGGTAAAAAAGGGGGAGGGGTATGCCTATATATCAAGAATAATGTACAAGTGAATGTGAGAGATGACATCACTGAGGGAGCTAGGGAGGAGGTGGAATCCTTATGGGTAGAGCTCCAAAGGGATGAAGCTAAGGGGAAAATAATACTGGGAGTATGCTATAGGCCCCCTAACCTGAGGGAGGAAGTGGAGACCGATCTCCTATCACAAATTGGATTAGCAGCGAGGATGGGAAGTGTTATCATAATGGGGGATTTTAATTATCCAGAGGGAGGGAACCGCGCATTCATTTAAGGCTCGCCAGTTCCTTAATGTCTTGCAGGACAATTTTATGGGTCAGATGGTAGACGCACCAACTAGAAATAAAACATTACTGGATCTACTGATTACCAACAATACAGACCTGATCACAGATGTGGAAATACGGGGCAATTTAGGTAACAGCGATCACAGGTCAATTAGTTTCAGTATAAATCACACAAATAGGAAACATGAAGGGAACACAAAGACACTGAATTTCAAAAGAGCCAACTTCCCTAAACTACAAACCTTGCTAAAAGGCATAAATTGGGATAAAATATTAGGAACAAAGAATACGGAGGAGAGATGGGTTTGCTTTAAGAGCATATTAAATAAGGGCATTAGCCAATGTATCCCATTGGGTAATAAATTTAAAAGAGCAAACAAAAATCCTGGATGGCTTAACTCCAATGTAAAAATGGATATAAAAGCAAAGGAGAAGGCCTTCAAAAAATACAAGGTTGAGGGATCATCCTCAGCATTCAGACTTTATAAAGAATGCAATAATAAATGTAAGGGTGCAATTAGGACGGCTAAGATAGAACATGAAAGACACATAGCGGAGGAGAGCAAAAAAAATCCCAAGAAATTCTTTAAGTATGTAAACAGTAAAAAAGGGAGGACAGACCATATTGGCCCCATAAAGAATGAGGAAGGACATCTGGTTACAAAGGATGGGGAGATGGCAAAGGTATTGAATTTATTCTTCTCCTCAGTATTCACGAGTGAATCGGGGGGCTTCAGTAACCAAAACTGCAGTGTTTATCCTCATGACACAACACAGGAAGCACCTACATGGTTAACAGAGGACGGAATTAAAATTAGACTTGAGAAACTTAACATTAATAAATCACCAGGACCAGATGGCTTGCATCCGAGGGTACTTAGGGAACTCAGTCAGGTGATTGCCAGACCGTTGTTCCTAATTTTTACAGACAGTCTATTGACTGGAATGGTACCAGCTGATTGGAGAAAAGCCAATGTAGCACCAATATTTAAAAAGGGCCCAAAAAACATCCCTGGGAATTACAGACCATCAATAGTATGTAAACTCTTGGAGAGGATGATAAGGGACTATATACAAAATTTTAGTAATAAGAATGATATCATTAGCAGTAATCAGCATGGATTCATGAAGAATCGTTCTTGCCAAACCAATCTATTAACCTTCTATGAGGAGGTGAGTTGCCATCTAGATAAAGAAAGGCCCGTAGATGTGGTGTATCTGGATTTTGCAAAAGCATTTGACACAGTTCCCCATAAACGTTTACTGTACAAAATAAGGTGCGTTGGCATGGACCATAGGGTGAGTACATGGATTGAAAACTGGCTACAAGGGCGTGTTCAGAGGGTGGTGATAAATGGGGAGTACTCAGAATGGTCAGGGGTGGGTAGTGGGGTTCCCCAGGGTTCTGTGCTGGGACCAATCCTATTTAATTTGTTCATAAACGATCTGGAGGATGGGATAAACAGTCCAATCTCTGTATTTGCAGACGATACTAAGCTAAGCAGGGCAATAACTTCTCCGCAGGATGTGGAAATCTTGCAAAAAGACCTGAACAAATTAATGGGGTGGGCGACTACATGGCAAATGAGGTTCAATGTAGAAAAATGTAAAATAATGCATTTGGGTGGCAAAAATATGAATGCAATCTATACACTGGGGGGAGAACCTCTGGGGGAATCTAAGATGGAAAAGGACCTGGGGGTCCTAGTAGATGATAGGCTCAGCAATGGCATGCAATGCCAAGCTGCTGCTAATAAAGCAAACAGAATATTGGCATGCATTAAAAGGGGGATCAACTGCAGAGATAAAACGTTAATTCTCCCGCTCTACAAGACTCTGGCCGGCCGCACCTGGAGTATGCTGTGCAGTTCTGGGCACCAGTCCTCAGGAGGGATGTACTGGAAATGGAGCGAGTACAAAGAAGGGCAACAAAGCTAATAAAGGGTCTGGAGGATCTTAGTTATGAGGAAAGGTTGCGAGCTCTGAACTTATTCTCTCTGGAGAAGAGACGCTTGAGAGGGGATATGATTTCAATTTACAAATACTGTACTGGTGACCCCACAATAGGGATAAAACTTTTTCGCAGAAGAGAGTTTAATAAGACTCGTGGCCACTCATTACAATTAGAAGAAAAGAGGTTTAACCTTAAACTAAGCAGAGGGTTCTTTACTGTAAGAGCGGCAAGGATGTGGAATTCCCTTCCACAGGCGGTGGTGTCAGCGGGGAGCATTGATAGCTTCAAGAAACTATTAGATAATCACCTGAATGACCGCAACATACAGGGATATGTAATGAAATACTGACACATAATCACACACATAGGTTGGACTTGATGGACTTGTGTCTTTTTTCAACCTCACCTACTATGTAACTATGTAACTAACTATATATCTTATTTAATTACTTAAAAACCAGAAAAACTATTAAATATATATAATGCCACTATATTTTTATTCCTTCTCAATCCCTCTTATCCCCTCCCACCCCCCCCCCTCCCCTATGTCTGGTCTACTCCCTTTTTGTATTGTTTGTTATCTTGGCTCTATATATGTTGTTTCTTTCATCCTATCTAAGTATATTTCCAAGGTTTTATATTTTTTCCAGCATTCCCATTTACTATCTTCCTTAATTTCTCATCTTTCCCTGCTCCTCAACAGATCCATTTTGTAGTAGTGGCCTATGTTTTCTAAGCAATCTCTGATGTCCGGTTTTCCGCTTTTTAACCAATTTTTTTTGGTATCAAGCCCTTGGCGGCATTCAGGAGACTTGGAACTATTGATCTCATTCATTGTTTCTTTGTTTTATTATAGACGTGAAAGAGACAGGTCCATATATTTTGTTCTACTTTTTCACCGGTTATTTCCCTTATGTTTTTTAATATTTCCTTCCAGTAAACAACTATTGTTGGACATTCCCACCATAGGTGTGTCATTGTTGCTTTTTGGCCACATTTTCTCCAGCACAACGGTGTTTTTTCTTGCTGATATTTTTGTGCTCTTACAGGTGTCAAGTACCATCTTGTTACTAGTTTGTAGTTCATTTCAATAGTCTTCATGTCCCAGGCATTATTATATCCCATTTCTATTATTTTTTCCTCTTTTTGGTTATCTAGGTTTAAATTAATTTCTTTTTCCCATTGTTTTATATACTCTGGTCTTTCCTGTGCGTCCAGATCTGCTAATGTGCCATATATTTTTGATGTTCCGCTTTTCAATGATGTTTTATTATCACATAGCTTTTCCAATGTACTTAATTTCTTTTCATCTCTAAGTGGGTGTGGTACTGTGCTTACTAAATGTCTTAGTTGACAATAATTCCATTCATTCACCCTCCATCCATTAGTTTCTTCTATTTCCATTCGTGTTCTAATCCTGCCATTTATAGTGATGTCTTTCAATTGTAGATTTTTTATTCCTTGGGCTCCAAATATTTCCTTCCCGGGGATAAAATTTTGATCCAGTAAGTGCTATTAATGGTGAGTTGTATCTCCATTCGTTCTTCGAGTGTATAGTGTCCCAAATTTTGAATACATTTTTTGTTATTTCGTGAGTGTCTGTGTCTAATATTCTAAACTTTCGTGGGATCCAAATATTCTTGTGCAATATAGTTCCGCTTATTGTGTTTTCCATTTCCACCCATTTTTTTTCACTCTTCTCGTTTGTCCACTCCAACATTCGTGTTAAAACTATTGCTTTGTAGTACCTACTTATATCTGGGGTGGCTAATCCTCCATGCTCCCTTTTCCTTGTGATCAGCGTGTATTTAATTCTTGTTTTTTTTGTTAAGCCATATATATTTTAACAAAATTGTTTTTATTATCTTGAAAAAACTCTGGATTCTATAAATTATTTTTGGAAGAATCATCATTTTGAAAATATTTACTCTTCCTATCCATGAGAGTGCTTGTATTCTTAGTTTTTTCGTTTCTTCTTTAACCTCGTTGATCAGTGGAATAAAATTTGCCTGGTAGATCTTTTCAACTCTTGGGGTTATTTTGATTCCAAGGTATTTTAATTATTTTACCCAAGTAAATGGGAATTCTTTTTGTAAGAACTGAACTTCCTTTTCCGCTAGCCCTATATTTAATATTTCTGTTTTTATTGGATTGATTTTGAAATTTGACAGTTCTCCATATTTTTTTATTTCTTTCAGTATATTTGGAAGTGACACTCTTGGATTGGATACATACATCAAAATATCATCCGCGTATGCCGCGATCTTGTGTTCTTTTCCACCTAATCTCGCTCCTTTCACCTCTTGATTGTTGCGGAGTGTTGCAAATAGTGGTTCCAGTGCCAGTACGTATAATAGTGGAGAAAGCGGGCAACCCTGCCGTGTTCCGTTCTGCATCTTGATTAGTGGAGAAAGTCTGCCGTTTACCTTTATCAATGCTGTCGGGCTATTATATAGATTTGTTATCCACTTCATCATTTTTGTCCCTAATCCCAGGTGCCGCAACGTATCCATCATGAAACCCCAGTCTACCCTGTCGAATGCTTTTTCTGCATCCAATGACAGGAATAGAACTGGGGTCTCGTTTTGCACCTTCTTGTGTAACATCAATATTGATTTTAGACTGTTGTCCCGCCCCTCTCTACCCGGGACAAATCCAGTCTGGTCAAGTTTGATCCAGAGTGGGATTAGCTTTTTTATTCTGGTGGCCAAAATTTTAGAATAAAGTTTTGTGTCTACATTCAATAATGCGATCGGCCTGTAACTTGAACAATTAGTTTTGTCTTTCCCTTCCTTGGGTAAAATTGTAATGTGGGCTAGCAATGATTCACTTCTTATTTCTTCTCCTTCTCCTATGGAATTCATATATTCTAGTAATTTAGGGATCAGCTGTTCCTGGAATTTTTTATAGTATTTAACCGTGAACCCGTCTGGTACTGGGCTTTTTTCCTACAGGAGTTTCTTTTATTGCCAGTTTTATCTCTTCTTGTGTTATGTTTTTTCCAGTTCCTTTAATTGGTCTATTTTTATTCTTGGTAAATTTGCATTTTTTAAATAGTCCTGTATCTTCTTTGTTCTAGTATCCGCTTCTTTCCGAATTTCCTGTTCTTTTATTGCATATAAAGAGCTATAATATTTTTGGAATGCCACCGCAATTTCTGTGGTTTTGTTTACCACTTCTCCTTTTTCATTTTTTATCTTCTCAATATAGTTTATAGACTTCATTTTTTTTACCAAATTTGCAAGGTATTTTCCTTATTTGTTACCCCATTTAAATTTTTCTTGTACTACTCTATTGTACTCCCTCCTTTCTTCTTGTTCCATCCAATCCTTTAGTTGTTCTCTCTTTTGAGATAGTAAGCGGTATGTTTCGTTGTTTACTTGATTTTTATGTTTTCGTTCTAATTCATATATTTCCTTTATAATTTGTTGCATGTTTTTTCTTCTTTCTTGTTTTTTTCTTGCCCCAATAGCTATTAATTTGCCCCTGATGACAGATTTATGAGCTTCCCAGATTGTTGCTTTCTTTTTTTTTTTTTTAATCTTTATTTATCATTTTCCAATACAAAACATTTCCCATCAGGGGCATGCCGGTAGTACAGATTCTTCTATAAATTCAGAAAAAAGAAAAACCAAATGGCTCCACGAGCACGCCCCCTTCCCTCCCATTCCCAAACCCCCCCATTCCCAACCCCCCCCTGCGGGATGTACTTCGGTGGGGGCTAATCGCGTCTTGCCTGCCCTCTCCTCCATAATCGACCCATACTTGTTATACCCTTTTTATATAATCTCCCTTAAATAGGACCATGATTTTTTAAATTTTAGCCAGCCTGCCCATTTCCCCCTATGCTCCAAATCCTCATCCGGTTCCATTCCCCGCCGATCTAAACACTCAACGTTAAATATTTCGTTAAGATCGAATAGCCAGTCTCGCGTTTTGGGACTTAAAGGGTTCAGCCAGTTTAGAGCGATCTGTCTCTTGGCCGTATCTAGTATTATAGGGAGCAAGGAGGTTTTGTAACTCTTGACTGAGTCCTGAGTACCGTGGAAGAGGCAGACCCAAGGGTCTTCCTCAATTTCCCTCCCCGTAAATTCCTTTGTCAGGGACAGGATATTTTTCCAGAAGACCTTTATAATGGGGCATTCCCACCAGATGTGGGCCATTGTGCCTGCGGTTGGGCATCCCCTCCAGCAGGTGTTTCCCTTTGTCCTATCCATCCTGCTTACTCTGTCTGGGGTGGCATACCATCTTGCTAGGACTTTATAGTGGATTTCCGTTCTCCTATTTTCTAGTGCTGAGTAGTGGACCAAGTTCAAAATTTTTCCCAACGTGTTTCTATTACAGAGTGACCCCAATTCCTGCTCCCACCTTTTGATGTAAGGAGGCGTCTTACACTCCTGTTCCGCCCCCAGTATTCTATAAATTTGGCCAATAACACCCGCTGGGTGCTCCGTCATACAGAGTTTCTCCAGGGGTCTAAGCTCTTCCATGCTTCTTAGGGGCTTTGGTAGTTTGCCTATAAAATGGGAGAGCTGGAGATACCTCCACCTATCCATCACCCAGAGTTCTGCTTCTCTACTCAATTCCGTGAAAGTGCGTATTTTCCCCTTACTAATAAAATTATTCAGTTGGAGGGCGTCCTCTTTTAACCAATTCCCGCCCACCGACCGCATTCCTGGTTCAAAAAATAGATTATTTTTCATATATATTAATGGTGAATTGTGCGACCATTTGTGCTGAGTGTGAATTTTGTCCCAATATTTAAAAGTGTTTTGTGTTAACAAGGAAGTGTTAGTGCTGAGTATTCTAAATTTTGGGGGATTCCATAGTGAGTGTGCCAAGTTATTATTACTTAAGGAAAACTCAATGTTCACCCAACGCTTATCTGTCCCTTTTTTACTCCGTTCTATAACCCGTGAGAGCACTACGGCAATGTAGTACCTATTAAAGTCTGGTGCTGCTATTCCCCCTTTTTTTTCCCTCTACTCAATGTTGCGTAGGAGATGCGTGGTTTATTGCCACCCCAGACAGCCTCACTAATTAATTTCCTTAAAACCCTCAGGAAATACCTTGGTAGAGGAATCGGCAGCAGTTGAAATTTATACAAAATTTTTGGGGCGATCATCATTTTAACCGCATTCGCTCGCCCAAATCATGAGAGCGGCCTTGACCGCAATCTCCTTACTTCTTGCCTGATTTCGTCTAATAATGGGATGTAGTTTCTTTGAAATAACTCTTTAATGGAGTTGGCTAACTTGATACCCAGATAATTGATCTCCTTTCTCCAAGGAAAGGGGAACACTGAGGCCAAGTGAGCTTCTTCCTGCTTCGTGAGCCTGATATTTAAGATTTCGGATTTGCCGGGGTTGATTTTAAAATTGGAAACTTCTCCGTATAATCTAAGGATTCGCAGCACATTGGGGAGGGTTACTCTGGGATTTGAGACAAAAAATAGTATGTCATCGGCGAATGCTGCCAGTTTATGCTCCTCCATTCCCACCCACACCCCATTACAGTCGGGGCTGTTCCGGATGGAGGCCAGAAGAGGTTCGAGGGACAGGACAAACAGGAGGGGGGAGAGAGGGCACCCCTGCCTAGTTCCGTTTACCATTCCAAAAGATTTTGATAAGGCCCCGTTCACCCTTACCACTGCAGTTGGACTACTATATAGGACCTTAACCCAGGAAATAAACCTGGACCCGAACCCCATGACTTCCAACGTGTTCAGCAGGAACCCCCAGTCTACCCTGTCGAAAGCCTTTTCGGCATCTATCGACAGGAATAGAGCTGGGGGTCCCCTGCATCTACAATGCTCTGATAGCAGCACCTCCGGTACCCCGTTGTCTCTGCACTGTCTTCCCGGGACAAAGCCGGACTGGTCCGGGTGCACCAGGCCAGCCATGTATCCCTTTAGTCTGTTCGCCAGGACCTTAGCGTACAATTTTACATCCGCGTTGAGCAGAGATATGGGCCGGTAACTTGAACACATCCTAGTGTCCTTCCCTTCTTTCAATATTAGAGTTATCGTAGCGGACAGGGCCTCACGTTCCATCTCACATCTGGTGCCCAGGTCGTTCCAATATTGGCATAGCCTGGGGACCAGTATGTGTTTCATTTTCATTAGGTAGGTGGAGGGGAAACCGTCCGGACCTGGGCTCTTGCCCTTCGGGGTGTCTCTTAGCGCTGCCGTGATTTCCTCCTCCTCAATAGGTTTGTCTAGGAGATCCTTGTCCTCCCCAGATAGTACCTTTAGACCTGCTTCTTTTAGGAATCCTCTGCTCCTAGCCAACCGGGCACTAACCTCCCCTCCCTTTTGTCCTATAGAATACAGATCGGCGTAGAATTTTCTAAACTCGTCGGCCATACCTTCGCTAGACACAATCTCTTTTCCACCCGTACCGTTTATTTTCTCAATGAAATTCCGCCCTCTTTTTTTCCTGACTAATCTCGCCAAGTGTTTGCTGGATTTATTGGCCCATAGATATTTATCTCTGGCTATTAAATTGGTGGCTCTCTTAGCCTCCTGCTCCATCATGTCCCTCAGCTCCACTTTCCCGGCGACCATTGCACGGTAGCAGTCCAGATCCTGCCCTTTGGACTTTTTGTGTACTTGTTCCAGATGGAACAGGTCCGCTATCAGTTTTTCCCTTTTTTCCTTCCTTTTCTTTTTTAGACCTGCTCCTATGGATATAAGGATCCCACGGATATAGGCTTTGTGCACCTCCCAGAGAATAGAGGGTGATACCTCACCCGTGTCATTTACATTGAAAAACAGGTTCACCTTGTTCTGGATCCGGTCTAACACTTCTGGATCCTTGAGCAGGTCCTCATTCAGCTTCCACGAAAAAGAACTTCGCCCCAACTCTGGGAGCTTCAGCCTCATCGTGACCGGTGAATGATCTGGGAGGGTTGTTGTTTCGATTCTAGTTTCTACGACCCCCTCAAGCAAGCTATGGTCCACAAAAATGTAATCCAGCCTGGAGTAGGTCCCGTGCACAGGGGAGAAGAAGGTGTAATCCCTCTCTTTAACATGTTGTACTCTCCATACATCCATTAATTGGCTGTGGAATAATTTCCGCCTGATAGCTCCTAATGACACCTTCTTGATCCCCTGGGCACGAGACGTACTGTCCAGGGCGGGGTCCAAGCAAAAATTTAAATCCCCTGCCAGGACCATCTCCCCCTCACCAAATCCCAACAGTTTCTCCAGCACTTGTCCCAGGAAGGTGGTTGGGCTTCTATTCGGGCAGTACACATTGGCCAACGTAAACATTCTTGTGCCTATAGAACCCTTCAGAAATATATAACGACCTTCAGGGTCTATTAATCTGTCCCGTACTGAGAAGTTCGCTGCCTTAGACAGCCCTATAGCTACTCCTTTAGACCCCCTGTCGGGGGAGTCACCGTAAAACCATTGAGGGATCTTTGGGGAAAACAACCTGACCCCTGTGTCAAGGGTCAGGTGGGTTTCCTGCAGGAAAACTATGTCCCCTCGTAGAAGACACAGTTCCCCCAATATTTTATGTCTTTTCCTGGGTGAATTCAACCCTTTTACATTATAGGATACAAATTTGATGTCAGGCATCTTTAGTGGTGTGCGTGTTGACCTCTATACTCAGCACCCCTCGAACACAGCCCGCCCACCCCATCCCGCCTCCTATCCCCTCCCATCTAATGAACCTCCTTCCCTCATACCCTTCCTCCCCCCAGCCCACTATCCACCCCCTCACACCTACCCCACCCCCTTCCCACCTCCCCCTGCCACCCGCCTCCCCCCTTCCCCCCATGCTTCAGCTACGCCAAAAGCCCGCCCGTATGGAGATACACTCATTCCACACTGCGGTGCTTCTCCCTCAGGGGATGAGCTCCTGCACCGGCGTCCAGCGCCTGCCCCTCCCAAAAAGGGGAGAAACAGGAGATGGAGGCTCGGGACGTCCCCGCCCCGGGGTGTGCCCCCCACCGCCCCACGGTATCCCCCCCCACAGGCTCAATGCAAATTATTTTATGTTAAATAGGTGAGGCCCTGTTACCCTCCTCCTTCCCCCTTGCTACGTTATATTCGCTAATAACTTGAGTCCATGATACGTAAGTCCTCGTGCTCCGGGAGTAATCACCCCCCTGATGGGCCGAGAGGAGCGATAGGGAGGAGGGGGAAGGGAGGAGATGAGAGAGAAAAAAAAAAAACCCCAACCACCCTCCGCTCTCTCCCCTCCTCCTCCGCGCCCACCCCCAGCACCTATAGCAATTCAGGGACAGGGATGCCCAAGCTGCTACAGAAGTCCTGCATTTCTTCCATGTATCTCATTCTGTAGGATCTTCCATCCCTGGTAACTATCAGGGATGTTGGGAACCCCCAGCTGTACTTTAAGTATGCCCTCCTGAGTTGGTCCAGGATTGGTCTCATCTGTCTTCTCCTCTCCAAAGTCCCCGCTGAGAGGTCGGTGAAAATCTGCAGATCCTTATTTTCAAATTTTAATGGAGGGGCCCCTTTTAGTTTTTTCCAAATTTTTTCTTTATCCTCATATTGATGAAATTTAATTATAACGTCTCTTGGGGTGTCTTGCTTTATATGGGGGGCTTCCTTATTCTGTGGACCCTATCGATCCTCAGAGTTTCGTCTTCTTGCCTGCCCAGTAGGGGATTGAAAATCTTCCTCATCTTCTCCCCCAGGTCCTCATTTTGTTGTTCCGGGATAGATCTGATGCGTAAATTTTGTCGACGGCTCTGGTTCTCCTGTTCCTCAAGTCTGAACGCCAGCACGCGGTTTTCGTTCTGCATCTTCTTGACTTGTTCTTTTAAGACTGCTATGTCCTTAGCTTGGATGCCGGAGGCCTCTTCAGCCTCCTCAACCCGGCGAAGAAGATGACCCATATCAGAGCGAACATTTAAGATCTCCTCTTTTATAACGCTTTCTAGTTTTTTTTCCAGTTTAGCAAGCATTTCACTCATATCTGATTTACTAGGCACTAGGGCCATGATTCTCTGCTCGTCAGCTGCGTTAAATGCTGGCGCCCCCGCCAGGTCCAGCTCTTCGCGAGGTCTGTCACCCTGTCCCCCCTTTGGTTTCTGTTGCTCCTTCTTCTTAGTACCTGAGTGTTTCGCCTCCATTCCTGGACTCTTTACACCTGCTTCTTTTAGATATTTTTGAATGGAGCTAGTGTTTAAACTCTCTCTTGGGTTATTGGGTTCCGTTGATCTCGATGACTGGCCTCTCATGTTTCCTCTCTTTCCCGGTTTTCCCTTTTTGTAGTTTAGCGAGACGCAGACTCACAGTATCGGTTCTATATGCTTTTCTATTTAATAATCCACTCCCACCCTCAGACAGTTAGGGTGGGGGGTTTAAAATGTCCCTGGGGGTTGTATAGGGTCTCTGTGGTGAATAACCTGTTTTATTCCCCCTTCCAGACTCCAAGTTGCTGGGGGGGGTTGCTAATGACAACGTATCTTATCAGTTCCTGCTCCAACCCATGGATAGTGCTAAGGAATGAGAGACTGAGCCCCTACTGGCTAGGGGCTGGCTGAGACCGAGCAATCACTGCAGGGGGGCACAATTGGCATATGCCACCCCATTAAGCTAGAATGTCCGTTTCTAACTAATGAACATATGGGGGGGGGAGAAGCCAGACAGGCCTCGGTACTCCAATCCCTTTTAACCTGTCCTTGGAGGGATAGCAGTGCCCCCTGAATATATGCTTTTTCCAGACCCCCCTAATTGACACTGAGTGCTCCAGAGTGAGCCTGTTAAGATCGTGACCAAGATTTCAAAGTTTATTAGGCGGTGGAATCAACAGTAGGTTCTGTGAAATGTCTCCTACCTGTTTCTTCCATCCAGACCGTTGAGCATTGAAGAGGGTCTGCTGCTTGCTCCCTAGTCAGGACTCTTGGGGAGATTATCCTGCCGGTGGATCACCGCTCCAGGCGGAGCGCATCAGGGGGGATGCACAAGGGACAGCCTTCACTGGGTCCGTGACGGGTCTGTGACGGGAGGGCACTCCAGGGCCGCTGCTGCAAGTTGCGGTGGTGGGGGGGGAGCGGGGCAGATGGGGAGCCGGACGCTCGAGCCTAGACCGGCCGCTCGTGGTCTCTCACTCCACGAGGCATCACCTCGGCTTGTTGGCGTCCAGTCTCGCAGCCTCCTGGAGCCGGGGCTGGGCTCCTCCCCTGTGCTGACGTCAGCCGCACATCACGTCAGCCCCGTTCCACCGCTTTCCCCAGATTGTTGCTTTCGATATTTCTGGTGTATCATTTTCCTTAAAGTACGCACGTACGCTGGCGCGAATCCTGGCTCACAGTACCCTATATAAACAGATAGTCTTCCTAGCATCAGTGCTGGATTGTCTTCAGCTCATTCCTGTGTTCCTGTTGTGACTCTACCTAATTGACCTTGTTCCTGAAAACCCAGCTATCTTCTGACCATTCTCTTGGATCTCCCCTGCCTGCTGAACCTGCCTCTACCTGCAATACTGACCTTGGCTTGAACTTATGATTACGGCTCTGCCTCCTGATTCAGTACCCTGCTGCCCCTCTGTTGCCAACCCCTGCCTGTTCCTGACTATGGTTTTGCCTTCTGAATTGGTACCCCGCTGCCAGCCTGTTGCCAACTCCTGCCTGTTCCTTATTCTGCAGTTCATCCTGATCTGGCTCCTGCTGAACAAGTTTGGTGATTCCACATCTCCTCAGCAGATGTTCCTATATCTCCAAGTTCCAGCCTGCTGCCTGCAGGCACCTGCACCCTTTTGTTGCCCTCGCACTCCCTGTACCCACCACCAGGGGTGCTTGGACCTGAACCATGCAAGAGGCCACCCTCATCATTTCGGGCTCCGCTGTAAGGTACGTGACAGTAGGTGCCCCCGATGCACCCAGTGTGGAGGCTTTTTTGGGTTGAAATTTTAGGTGCTTGGGGGTAACTTAAATTTTTATACTTTTTACTAAACTTTTTTTCATCACATAGGGGAAATAGTCCCCTATGTTATCATTTTGTTGGGGACAGGTTCTCTTTAATGGCACATCAGAGGTCATCACAGATCTAAAAGAACCCAGATGTCTCACCTGCCCTGTAATAATCTATAGTGGCTGGGGACAGTGACACTAGGTCCCAGAATTGACACTACCCGGTAGCACCCATCCTGCTAGTCTGCCAGTGATCATGCAGAGACCAGAAAACATGAAGTGTGCTTGTACAGGGGGGACATTAAGCAACGGGGATGTGTGGAAGCAATGACATAGCCACCAGATCAATCCCATCTGACAGTTGGCTTGTCAGACACTTCTGAAGTCTGCAGCTGCCGTGAGTATGTGTAAAATCCCCCAGAGCCCCCGTAATAGTTTCTATGTTGGTGGCAGTAAAAGTTCTTCTTTAAGGTAGACTCAGACAAAAATGATATACGGTCTTCAAGTAGAACTAAAGGCAAAACATTGTTTTAAGTTTTGCTGTCTTTACCCTCCTTAGGCAGTTCCACCCTGTCCTGTTTACCATTATCATTGAAAGTGGAATTAAAAGAAAAACCCACATTTTGGGTTGTCCCCAGAAAAGTAATAGATGTGAAATCTTCCAATGAGGACACTAGTTCTGGTGACCTGGAAGTCCCAAGAGATTTTCTTAATTTAAATTTTAGTTTTGGCTATGGGACAGGAAGTGAAGGGAAATCTCCCCAATTTGTCACAGATGGCCTTGTTTTGCCTATAGTTTCACTTTAAGGTTTAACAATACCCCTCTAAACAAACACCATATGCAGTGATTTGTACCCAATTTGTGCTGCAGAAGCACCCCATGCAGTGGGTCCTCCTCCATTTCTCTGGTGGACCCCAGGTTCCCCAGTCTGACCTTGTTAGTATTTCCCTATAGACTGTGGGAGGTATGCAGCTGCTGGTTTAATAGGGTTTTTGCCATCCCCTGGTATCTGTACAAATATAGTGGGACATATTTTTTTAAATTCTATAAAGATACTACCCCATTATTACCTAGAACTAGACATGTGCATGACAAAAAAATTTGGACGAATTTTGTTAATTTATTCAGAGAATTTGTTTATATTGTAATTTGGGTAATCCTATATATCCGAATCTCTAAATAATGAAAGATTTGTCCGAATATTATTTTGGAATGAAGCAAACCACCACACAAATCATAATCCAGCCCTATGTAAGGCTGATTTACACAATAACAGTTGTTATTTATAAATTCTATACTGCATACATAATTTATTTCACATAATTTATATACTTATGTGAAATTAATTCTGGGATTTTGAAGCTTACCCACCTGCACCATTAGAAGAACATTTTAGTTTTAACATATACTTACTTATCTAATTAATAAAAATTACTATTATCTCTCAAATACTAATCAGCTCTACAAGAAACTCTTGCATGTTTCTTTCATTATCACAGTTGATTACTGCACTGTATCTTAAATTTAACTTGCAGTTGCAGCCAGCTGTTAATGTGGGCCATATTTGTCATGACCACCCCCTCCAATGAATTTCCCTACAGCTTTAGAAAAAGTAATAGCCAATTGACATTTAATCTGCATAGACTGTTGTCACCAGTGCTGTTTTGAAAATTAGTGTGGTGATAATGAGTCACAAGCCTTTATCAGTCATACAAAAGCAAGGGTAGAAAATGTAGAAAGCAATATAATATTTTCTGAATATCTCAATTGCACTGGCACTTATGACTAGTAATTGGGTCATAATCAAAGATTAGTAGGATAACATATTCCTATTATTCTAGAGTAGGGGCCCTCCAGCTGTTGCAAAACTACAAGTCCCATCATGCCTCTGCTTGTGGCAGTCATGCTTGTAACTGTCAGCCTTGCAATGCCTCATGGGACTTGTAGTTTTGCAACAGCTGGAGGGCCGCCAGTTTGAGACCCCTGTTCTAGAGGAAGGAAATAAGAATTTTATAGGAAAAATTTCAATGAAATTTTTCTTTAACCACTTCACTACTAGGCCGTTTTTCAGTCCTTTCGTAGTTTGACTGCAAATTACTCTGTTATACAACACTGTACCCAACAGTATATAATTTTTTGAGATAGATAAAGCTTTCTTTTGGTGGAATTTATAAAGCATTGTTTTCCTTAATTTTTTACCATAAAAAGGACAAAAAATAAAAAAAATAACTTGCTCTCTTTACTTTCTGTTAAAATAAAAATGCTAGAATATTATGAAAGCCCCCCAAAATGCCCCCTTTTTTGGAAAGTTAACACCCCAAGGTGTTTCATTTGTTGCCACAATATTTTGGAAATTAGGAAACATGGTGGTACTGAGGGGATTAAACACTTAGTTTGAGAATGGTGTACTAGATACATTAATGTATCTAAAGGTCAAACACAGAGGACAGAGGAAGTAAAGGGGTTAATGTACTGGTCACATACAGTAGCAAGATGGAGATGAAGAGGTTAGTCTTCAGATTTGCAGGACAAGGAAGGTGAAAGGGTTAATATGCAGATCAAATGGAGACAACATGGAGCTAGTATGTGCAGGAGAGGATATGAAAGGATTATTAAAAAGGATATCTGTGTCTGTGTTAATGAATTAATTAATCTGTCCCCATTCATAAGTGCTCTATCACTTACCTTACCCTGGAAGGGGAAGGGGAGGGATCAGCATTGTAAACAGTACACTGTGATCGCTGTGGTGATTAATCATAGTAATCACATGGTAACCAGCCTCTTGGATCAGACACAGTGTCTATGTGTCCATCTAATGACAGCTCAGTTGCCCAGTAGATCAGCTGACCAAAGGCTATGAATATAAATGCACTGGATAGATTAAGAGCTGCTAACGTGCCACTGATAGACATACAATGATAGAAAAGTGATGAATCCAGTAGGGCTATGTAATCTAACCTCCAAATGTACTAGAACTCTTCATGTATTAGCAGGATTTTACAATCACTCTGCAGTCTCCAATGACTGGTAACCACAAACCACATATTTTTGATGCCTAATTTGGAAATAGGAATGAATCTGAAATTTTGTCAAACTTGATTTCACAGCAAAATTTGCAATTTTACATTAGACAATATTTTGGGGAGATTGCCCTGTATTTTTTTCTTGTGGTACTGCAAGGTACAACATTTTAAAAATATGCACACATTTAGCTCTTTGGGCAATCAACCTTTTGTGGCCTTATTTTTTTCATAGAATTTGGGTCAAGGATATTAGCGGCCAGGGCTGGATGACTCATCCTGGCAGCTCTTTAGTGACCCTCCCCTGTTTCTAGAATGTTGGAGAATGTTCTAGAAAATAGTGGGTGGAGACTAGGAGGGCTTGCCTTGAATATTTAGGGGCCTTTGGACAATCCCCAGGTTGGGGGCCGGGCAGGGAAAAGAGACAAACACCCCCCTGGTTCTGTTCGCACCAGAACTCTCAAATGACGCAAAAGTTCAGACCCGAGCCGCCAACCCTATTAAAGTCTATGGGACCTGAACTTGAAAAATCTAAATTGCCTATTTTGAAGGCTTACGTGCAAGTTATTGGCCATAAAAAGGATATGGTGGCCCGGGTACTGCCCTGGGGGACATGTATCAAAGCAAACTTTTTTCTTAAAGATCATTTTTAAAGGAGCTGTGATTTTAACCACTTGCCGACTGGCTCACGCCGATATACTTTAGCAAAGTGGCACATTCTCGCGAATCCCTGTATGGATTTAGAGCCGCCAAAGGTGCTCGTGCATGCCCGCTGCACAGCGGAAGACCCGAAGCGTGTGGCCGGCGGGCGTGATTGCCGCTTGCCACCTGCGATTTGGAGAGCGGGAGCTAGAATGGGGATTTATGTGTGTAAACACACAAATCCCAGTTCTGTCAGGGGAGAGGAGACATATTGTTTGTTCCTAGTAAGTAGGAACAACGATATGTCTCCTCCCCAGTCAGTCCTATCCCAATACATTTAGAAAAACTAACTAGGTAACACATTTAACCCCTTGATCACTCCCTAGTGTTAACCTCTTCACTTCCTGTGACATTTACACAGTAATCAGTGCATTTTATAGCTCTGATCGCTGTATAAATGTCAATGGTCCCAAAAATGTGTAAAAAAAAATAAAAAAAGCCATAATAATGCCATAAATCTTTCCCATAGTTTGTAGAGGCTATAACTTTTGCGCAAACCAATCAATATATGCTTATTGCATTTTTTTTACCAAAAATATGTAGAAGCATATATGCATTGGCCTAAACTCAAGAAGAAATGTGTTTTTTTAAAAACATTTTTGGTGATATTTATTATAGCAAAAAGTAAAAAATATTGTTTTTTTTTTTCAAAATTGTCACTCTTTTTTTGTTTATAGCGCAACAAATAAAAACCGCAGAGGTGATCAAATACCACTAAAAGAAAGCTCTATTTATGGGAGAAAAAGGACATCAATTTTATTTGGGTACAACGTCACTCGACCATGCAATTGTCAGTTAAAATGACGCAGAAGAAGATCTTGAAAACCTGGGTACTTGTTTAGGTAGAAAGAAAGAAAAAAATTCCTGTGGGGTTTTTTAGCAGCAATTATGAGTCAACGAAAATATATATAAAAAATGTAAATGATTTTATTATTAAAAAAAGAGAAAACAAATAAACAATATGCACACAAAAGTAAAAACATGAGCTCTGGGTATGTACAATGCGAGACTGGTAGATTGTAGGGGGAAACACAATATTGGCAATACCATCAGGGTAGAGAAAGAAATTAATTTATCCAATGTATCAACCTACAATCAATAAAATGTGGTTGTACTGTCCGATGTTTGGAACAAAGCCCCAATACATTTTGACCTATATATTTACGGTCTTCCTCAGGGGGTTCTTGTGTTTCTACAATTACACCAAAAGACAGTTTTTAATGATGTGAAATATAATATACAATCTTGATCATTTATGCATGTTTCATATGTAAAGACAAAATGGTAATTGCTTCAGGGTCTGGTATGGATTTTGAGGGGGACCCCTACGCCATTTTTAAAAAAAATTGGTGCAGGATTCCCCTTAATATCCATACCAGATCTGAAGGGCCTGGTAATGGACTGGGGGTGATCCCATTCCATTTTTTTGAATGACTTTTATCTGTATTACCGGGACCCGACAATTCATTAAAGCCGCAAGTACTTTTAAATTACTTTTTTTCCTTTACAAATGTCATTTTGTGCAGGGACTGTTCTAAACACTGGAAAAATGTGCCACTTAACAGGCATACTATAGACATCCCCCAAGTATGACATTTAAAGGAATATTTCACTTTTATTGTTTCACTTTAAGCATTATTAAAATCACTGCTCCTGAAAAAAAGAGCCATTTTAAAACTTTTTTGCATTGATACATGTCCCCTGGGGCAGGACCCAGGTCCCCAAACACTTTTTATGACAATACCATGCATATGAGCCTTTAAAATTAGCACTTTTGATTTCTCCCTGTTACAATAATTAATATTATATCTGTGTATTAATTTGTCTAGTCCCTATAATTAGTTAGTCTATTAAACTCTGAGCACATGTTATTGTTAATATCACAATCAGGGATGAGCCGAACAACCCCCGGTTTGGTTTGCACCAGAACATGCGAACAGGCAAAAAATTTGCCTGTTCGCGAACACCGTTAAAGTCTATGGGACTCGAACATGAATAATCAAAAGTGCTCATTTTAAAGGCTTATATGCAAGTTATTGTCATAAAAAGTGTTTGGGGACCCAGGTCCTGCCCCAGGGGACATGGAACAATGCAAAAAAAAGTTTTAAAAATGGCAGTTTTTTCGGGAGCAGTGATTTCAATAATGCTTAAAGTGAAACAATAAAAGTGTAATATTCCTTTAAATTTCGTACCTGGGGGGTGTCTATAGTATGCCTCTAAAGGGGCGCATATTTCCTGTGTTTAGAACAGTCTGACAGCAAAATGACATTTCAAAGGAAAAAAAGTCATTTAAAAGTACTCGCGGCTATATGAATTGTCGGTCCGACAATACACATAAAAGTTCATTGATAAAAACAGCAAGGGATTTCCCCACAGGGGAACCCTGAACCAAAATTAAAAAAAAAAAAAATGGCGTGAGGGTACCCCTAAATTCCAAACCAGGTCCTTCAGGTCTGGTATGGTTATTAAGGGGAACCCCACGCCAAAAAAAAAAAATGGCGTGGGGTCCCCCCAAAAACCCATGCCAGACCCTTATCCGAGCATGCAACCTGGCAGGCCGCAGGAAAAGAGGGAGGACGAGAGAGCGCCCCCTCCTGAACCGTACCAGGCCACATGCCCTCAACATTGGGTGGGTGCTTTGGGGGGTCGCTCCCAAAGCACCTTGTCCCCATGTTGATGAGGACAAGGGCCTCATCCCCACAACCTGTCAGGAAGATCCTGCCAGCAATCGGCGTTCCAGGCCCACTGGAGTGCGGCCGCGCGCTACCGCGCATGCGCGCACGCACACAGGTGCTACAACGCACAGGCACACGCGCGCGCACCCCCGTTGGCGCCAGGCGGGCTATTTAATCCTGCCTGTCACACTCAGTCCCCGCTGTCTGCTCTACAGCGTTCCATGTGCCAAAACCTGATCTGATCTGAAACCTTCTATTATTTGACCCGGCTTCCTGTTTGACTATCCAGCTATCTGCCTGCATCTGACCCTTTTGTTTGCTTAGACCATTCTCCTGTCTGATCCTTGGTACCTCTGCTGTCCGCCTGATACCGACCACCGGCCTGTCTGACTATCCTTCTGCTTGATACCTGCTATCAGCCTGCTACCTGCTGTTGTTCCTGGTTCCGGTCCAGCCTTCCAGTACCCAGCCTGCTAACTGCTTTTCTTCCCGGTTCCAGTCCAGCACTCCAGTATCCAGCCTGCTACTTGCTGTTGTTCCTGGTTCCGGTCAAGCGCTCCAGTATCCAGTCTGCTATCTCCTGTTGTTCCTGCTTCCAGTCCAGCATTCCAGTACCCAGCCTGCTACCTGCTGTTCTTCCTGGTTCCAGTCCAGCATTCCAGTACCCAGCCTGCTACCTGCTGTTGTTCCTGGTTCCAGTCCAGCATTCCAGTATCCAGTCTGCTACCTGCTGTGGTTCCAATTCCAGTCTAGCACTCCAGTTCTCTGCCTACTTACCTGCTGCTGTTCCTGGCTCCAGTCTGCGTTCCAGTCTCCAGTCTTCTTGTTAGTTCCTGGTTCCTGAGTTTCCACCACTCCAGGACTTCTGGGTGACTGTTGATCCTGCCAGGCACCCCTACCACTCCTTACTCCTGTGTCCTCTGTCCCCATTCCAGAGGGCCGAGAGTGGGAGCCGTAGGGGAGGTCTCTCTCTGCACTTCAGGCTCAAAACCTACCAGGTACGTAACAGTAGCAGACAGCCATGTCTGAGCCTGAGCAGGGAACCTCTCCCATGGAGGAACTGTGTGCGCACCTGGCAGGATTGACTGAAGCAGTCAAGAATCTGCAGCAAGGATACACCCGGCTGGAAGAACGGGTATTAACTTTGTCTAACCCTACCGGGGTCCAGGGAGCCCCTCCTGCTTCCACTTCTTCAGCTGGGCCTCCCCCAACAATGGTGATGCTTCCTCCGGAACCCAGAGTTCCAACACCTGAACGATTCTCCGAAGACCGACATAAATTCAGGGCTTTTCGCAATTACTGTGAACTATTTTTTGCTCTTCAGCCACGTACCTTTTCCCTGGAGGCCACCAAGGTGGGCTTTGTGATTTCCTTACTTACAGGCGACCCCCAAACCTGGGCCTATTGTCTCTTGGAACAAAAAGATGTATCTCTGACCAACCTCACCACCTTCTTCGATGCATTGGCCCAGTTGTATGAAGACCCCCAGCTTTCTGTGACTGCGGAAACTGCATTGCATACCCTTCAGCAGGGACGCAGGGCAGCAGAGGATTATGTGGCTGAATTCAGAAAGTGGAGCGCAGACACAAACTGGAATGATGCGGCCCTCCGCTATCAATTCCGAATGGGGCTTTCTGATTCTTTAAAGGATGAGTTAGCCAGGGTTGGTATACCACAGACTCTGAATGCTTTGATCGATTTAGCCATTCAGATCGATCAACGCTTAAGGGAACGTAGGGTCGAAAAAGCTACAGGATTTTCTCGCCCAACCTGGATGCTTCCCAAACTTCCAAATCATACTGCACTAGCACCATCTACCTCCACGTTTAACCCACCGGAACCTATGTAGTTGGGGGGTCCTTCGGCCTTCTCTCACCCAGGAGGAGCGTCAATGTCGTTGGATGAAAAATCTGTGCCTGTACTGCGGGGAACCTGGACACTATGTCAGGAACTGCCCTCTTAAACTCCGTAAGTGCCTCTTCCTCTCTACTGACTATGTTGTTCCTCTGGCCAAGAGCACTTTTCATCTTGCTCCCTCTATCTTATTGCAGCTCCCAGGAAAGACTCTGCAAATAACCGCCATTATTGACTCCGGAGCTTGCAGCTGTTTCATGGATTCCTCTTTTGCTGCAAAACACCAGCTTCCCCTGTTGTCTAAGGCCCATGGACTCTCCATTCTTCTGGCTGATGGGACCGCCATCAAATCCGGACCTGTCACTCAAGAGACTGCACCAATACCTGTTATTATATTTAACTCTCATCAACATCATTGTTTCACCCTTGTTTCCCATAATCCTCGGCATGCCTTGGTTACAAGCACACAATCCTGACATCAACTGGGCCACAGGAGAGGTTACCTTTTCTTCTTCCTATTGTCAGCAGTTCTGCGGATTCCAAGACGCTCATAGGGCCACTACCTTGCTATGCCTAGACACAGATTCCAGCCTACACCAATCTATTCCCAAAGTTTACCATGACTTCCTAGATGTGTTTAGTAAACAGGGAGCAGAGGCCTTGTCTCCCCACCGGGCCTATGACTGTCCTATCAAATTGCTCCCTGGAGCAGAGATTCAGTTCGGAAGGATTTTTCCTTTAACAGAGGTAGAACAAGGGGCTTTAAAGGAGTATATCAATGAGAACTTAAAGAAAGGCTTTGTTCGCCCGTCCACGTCCCCAGCAGGTGCAGGCATCTTCTTTGTACAGAAGAAGGATCATACCCTTCGACCATGTGTGGACTACCGCAAACTGAATAAAATTACAGTAAAGAATCGCTATCCTCTTCCCCTGGTACCAGAATTGTTCCAAAGACTTGGAACTGCCACTGTGTTCCCTAAGCTTGACCTCCGCAGAGCCTACAATTTGGTCCGTATCAGGGGCGGAGATGAGTGGAAGACTGCCTTCCGTACCCGCTATGGGATTGTGTAATGCCCCTGCTACTTTCCAGTACTTCATAAATGATGTTTAACGAGACTTTCTAGATCCGTTTGTCATCGTCTACCTAGACAATATACTAATCTTCTCTTTTTCCCTTGAATCTCACCGCAGGCATTTCAGAAGTGTGTTGGCTCCGACAGCATGACTTATATGCAAAGGCAGAGAAGTGTGAATTTGAAAAGGAAAGTATACCATTTTTGGGGTTAATCATCTCTAGTAAGGGCATTAAGATGGATCCTCAAAAGATCGCTGCAATATTAGATTGGCCGGTTCCGACAGACAAAAAGGGAATCCAACGGTTCGTTGGATTTGCCAATTTCTATCTGAAATTTATTAAGGGGTTTTCAGCCATTATCACGCCCATTACCCAGTTAACCAAACAGGGAACATGTTTTCACTGGTCTGCTGAAGCCCAAAAGGCTTTTGAGACCCTCAAGGCCCTCTTTACCTCTGCTTCCGTATTAAAACATCCAGATTCCTCTCTGCCATTTGTACTTGAAGTAGACGCATCTGAAATTGCTGTAGGAGCAGTGTTGTCCCAAAGACAGGGAACTAAGGCCCTGCTGTACCCGGTGGCCTACTTCAAGTTGTCCACGGCAGAGAGAAATTATAATGTAGGAGACAGAGAGTTGTTAGCAATAAAATCAGCATTAGAGGAGTGGTGCTAACTTCTGGAAGCAGCCGCTCATCCAGTCTTAATTTTTACAGATCATAAGAACCTGGAGTATTTGAGATCTGCAAAGAGGCTGAAGCCACGACAGGTCAGATGGGCTCTCTTTTTCTCTAGGTTCTCTTTTCATGTCACTTACCGCCCCGATTCCAAAAACACTAAACCCGATGCCCTATCCAGGATGTTCCACAAACCCCAAGAAATTTCCCCACCGGACACCATCCTGTCACCGGGGAATTTTCTCCTGCTTCAGGGAAACCTGCTTTCCCAAATTAAGCAAGCTTCCGCTGGACTGGGATCCTCTGTTGGGTCAGAACTTCAGATTAAGGATGGGCTACTTTGTCATGAAAGTAAGATTTATATACCCAAATATCTACAAGTACCTATATTGGAACTTTGTCATGATCATGCACTGGCTGGGCATTTCGGTATAACTAAGACCACCGATCTGGTACAGCGTACCTTTTGGTGGCCTCAGTTATGTGAAGATTGCAAAAGATTTGTGGAATCCTGTACAACCTGTATTAGAAACAAGGGTTACAAAACCAAGGCATGGGGGCTATTAAGACCTTTGCCTGTCCCAGACAGGCCATGGAAGATGTTATCCATAGACTTTATTGTTAAACTACCTCCGGCGGGGGACTACACCACGATCTTTGTAATAGTAGATCGGCTATCAAAAATGGCCCATTTTGTCCCAATGAAGGGTACCCCTCAGCTTCAGAAACAGCACAAATGTTCATTAAAGAAGTCATCAGACTCCACGGGGTGCCGGCCAATATTGTTTCACATTGGGGGATACAGTTTACCTCCCGATTCTGGAAGTCTCTGTGTAAAACGCTGAACATTGAGCTATCATTCTCCTCTGCCTACCATCCCCAGACTAATGGGCAAACAGAGAGAACAAACCAAACTCTTGAACAATACCTACACTGTTTCTCTTCTTTTGCCCAAGATGACTGGATTTCCATACCTCCATTGGCTGAATTCGCCTACAACTCCATTCATTCCACTATCAAACAGACTCCATTGCAAATTATGGCTTTCACCCTTCATTTCTACCTAATTCCCTTCCTGAATGTACAGTACCCGCAGTTCAGGAGAAATTGAATTTCTTTACCTCCAATAATCAAGCTCTGCAGGAAACCATGACCAGGACCCAGGAATACAACAAGACAACTTTCGATAAAAGAAGGCGAGGTGAGCTGTTACTTGCACCCAGTGACCAGGTATGGTTGTCTACGATTAACCTCCACCATTTCCTGTCAGACGGAGAATTAATGAAGTGGCATATGAACTAGAGCTCCCTGACTCGTTAAAAGTCCACCCGGTATTCCATGTGTCTTTACTCAAACTTTCCATTTTTCAATCCATTTCCAGGTCAAAGTACGGATCCTCCTGATCCAATTCTGGTAGATGACGAGGAGGAATTCGAGGTGGAATCTATCTTGGACCACAGGAGGAGAGGTAATCAGAATCAATTCCTGATAAAATGGAGGGGGTTTGGACCCGAAGAGAATTCTTGGGAGCCTGAGGATAATATTCATGCTGAAGGTCTGTTGCAATCTTTTAGGAGGTCCCACCCCGAAAAATTTGCCCGAAAGGGCATCCAGGGGCTGCCCCTTGGGGGGGCAATGTCAGGAAGATCCTGCCAGTAATCGGCATTCCAGGCCCACTGGAGCGCGGCCACGGGCGCTACCGCACATACGCTTGTGCACACGGGCGCTACCGCGCACGGACACGCGCGCGCGCACCCCCGTTGGCGCCAGGCGGGCTATTTAAACCTGCCTGTCACACTCAATCCCCACTGTCTGCTCTACAGCGTTCCGTGTGCCAAAACTTGATCTTATCTGAAACCTTCTGTTATTTGACCCGGCTTCCTGTTTGACTATCCAGCTATAGACCATTCTCCTGTCTGATCCTTGGTACCTCTGCTGTCCGCCTGATACCGACCACCGGCCTGTCTGACTATCCTTCTGGTTGATACCTGCTATCAGCCTGCTACCTGCTGTTGTTCCTGGTTCCGGTCCAGCTATCCAGTACCCAGCCTGCTACCTGCTGTTCTTCCTGGTTCCAGTCCAGCATCCAGTATCCAGCCTGCTACTTGCTGTTGTTCCTGGTTCCGGTCCAGCGCTCCAGTATCCAGTCTGCTATCACCTGTTGTTCCTGGTTCCAGTCCAGCATTCCAGTACCCAGCCTGCTACCTGCTGTTGTTCCTGGTTCCGTTCCAGCACTCCAGTATCCAGTCTGCTATCTCCTGTTGTTCCTGGTTCCAGTCCAGCATTCCAGTACCCAGCCTGCTACCTAAGTGTATGTGATTAATTGCGCTGATATTATCCTCTTATTATTGCACCTTAGTGTGTAGCTCAATGAGTGATTAAATAAATAAATAATACCAATTAAAAATAAATTACCCTATTCATTCACCCATATAAACCACCTTTGAGGTAAATACCACAATAATCCTTAATTGTAATTGCCAAAAAAATATAAAATAAATATATAAATAAATATATAAATAAATATCTTATGTGCGCCAACACTAAATGCTCAAAAGTTCAACTGATAAATTATATCAACATAGGTGAGTTCAGTGCCAATTTGCTGTGAGAAAAAAATGTATATAAAAATATAAAAAATATATAGTGGAAGATTTACTGTCAGTCCGTCGCCAGTTCCGTTTAATCTGATTTTATGCTCATTTTCTTGACATGAAAAAAAAGAAAAACACATCCATTGTGCAGAGATCACTAGGATACTTAGTTTCACTCACATATCCCCATTCGCAAGATCGCATAAAGGTTACAATGATCAGCTGCATAGAGCTCTGCACTAAAGGCTCCTCATCCTCATCCGCCGCCAGTGCTCACACACAGATACTGCTGGAAATGTCACAGGCTCCTCCTTCCGACACGTTGCATCACAGACACATGACTTTTTCAAGGGTGCCCATGTCTTTAGCCTGCTGGATACTTATAGTGTGTGTGTTGGTGGCCATGGTAATCCTGGGAGTCAATGCATCATCATTTCATTAGCGCGATCTCCTTTACATTCAGACGCTCATTACAACCTACGTATTACAACATGATTCTTAGTTCCCTAGTACATTAAAACCTTTATTACAATATATTTAAAATTTTATATAGAATCATATGTTTAAAAAAATGTAATTAAAATAGTTTTCGTATATGATTGGGAAGCTCCCCCTTTCCGGGTATACTTGGAATTGCACCTTTCCTAAATCTAAATCTAAAACCATTACATAAAATTAAAAATTTAAATACCACTGTCATTAAATAAAATTACCTTTCTAACCTAGATATGTAAACCTAAATTGATAGTATAAATATTATACCATACATATGTTGTTAATACAAAAATATACAAAAAATATAAAACATAAAAATTGTATTTCTGGAAAAGATTTAGGAGAAGAACCAAAGACATATTAACATTAAAATATATCATAAGTTAAAAATCGGATATGAAACAATTCAAGTCAAATACTATGTTTAAGCCTGATGGCGTGAGAGTACGCATATTAAATATCCATTTGGATTCCTGTTTACTTAATTCCCTCACTTTATTGCTACCCCGCCAGTGGGGTCTATATCTTTCAATTGCCCAAAATTTCAAAAGTGCTGGATTTTTATTGTGATGTGAGGCAAAATGGCATGAAACACTATGTTTGGGGAATCCCTTTACTATATTTTGTATGTGCTCTCTCATCCGTTTCCACAATGCCTATGTACTGTAACGAGCATGGACATTGTAATACATACACGACCCCTTCACTTTTACATGTCATAAAATCCTTAATCCCATATTGTGTGTTATCACTTGTGGCTTTAACCACTTGACGACCGCCTCACGCCGATGTACGTCGGCAAGGTGGCACGGACAGGCAAAATCACGTACATGTACGTGATTTGCCTTCCGCGGGTGGGGGGTCCAATCGGACCCCCCCGGTGCCCGAGGCGGTCGTCTTTTGTCCCACGGCGATCGGAGGTGAGGGGGAGGCCATCCGTTCGTGGTCCCCCCCTCGCGATCGCCGCCGGCCAATTAAATCATTCCTTTGCTGCTGTATGCTAAACAGCAGCAAAGGAAATGATGTCATCTCTCCTCGGCTCGGTAATTTCCGTTCCGGCCCGAGGAGAGAAGACAGGTACGTGAGTGCTCAACACTACACACACACAGTAGAACATGCCAGGCACACAAAACACCCCGACCCCCCCCGATCGCCCGCCGATCCCCCCCCGATCACCCCCCCCGTCACAAACTGGGACACCAGCAGTTTTTTTTTTTCTGATTACTGCATTGGTGTCAGTTTGTGACAGTTACAGTGTTGGGACAGTTAGTATTATTCCCCTGTAGGTCTAGGATACCCCCCTAACCCCCCCTAATAAAGTTTTAACCCCTTGATCACCCCCTGTCACCAGTGTCGCTAAGCGATCATTTTTCTGATCGCTGTATTAGTGTCGCTGGTGACGCTAGTTAGGGACGTAAATATTGAGGTTCGCCGTCAGCGTTTTATAGCGACAGGGACCCCCATATACTACCTAATAAATGTTTTAACCCCTTGATGGCCCCCTAGTTAACCCTTTCACCACTGATCACCGTATAAGTGTTACGGGTGACGCTGGTTAGTTCGTTTATTTTTTACAGTGTCAGGGCACCCGCCGTTTATTACCGAATAAAGGTTTAGCCCCCTGATCGCCCGGCGGTGATATGCGTCGCCCCAGGCAGCGTCAGATTAACGCCAGTACCGCTAAGACCCACGCACGCAGCATACGCCTCCCTTAGTGGTATAGTATCTGAACGGATCAATATCTGATCCGATCAGATCTATACTAGCGTCCCCAGCAGTTTAGGGTTCCCAAAAACGCAGTGTTAGCGGGATCAGCCCAGATACCTGCTAGCACCTGCGTTTTGCCCCTCCGCCCGGCCCAGTAAAGCCCACCCAAGTGCAGTATCGATCGATCACTGTGACTTACAAAACACTAAACGCATAACTGCAGCATTCGCAGAGTCAGGTCTGATCCCTGCGATCGCTAACAGTTTTTTTGGTAGCGTTTTGGTGAACTGGCAAGCACCTGCCCCAGGCAGCGTCAGGTTAGCGCCAGTACCGCTAACACCCACGCATGCACCGTACACCTCCCTTAGTGGTATAGTATCTGATCAGATCAATATCTGATCCGATCAGATCTATACTAGCGTCCCCAGCAGTTTAGGGTTCCCAAAAACGCAGTGTTAGCGGGATCAGCCCAGATACCTGCTAGCACCTGCGTTTTGCCCCTCCGCCCGGCCCAGCCCAGCCCACCCAAGTGCAGTATCGATCGATCACTGTCACTTACAAAACACTAAACGCATAACTGCAGCGTTTGCAGAGTCAGGCCTGATCCCTGCGATCGCTAACAGTTTTTTTGTAGGGTTTTGGTGAACTGGCAAGCGCCAGCGGCCTAGTACACCCCGGTCGTAGTCAAACCAGCACTGCAGTAACACTTGGTGACGTGGCGAGTCCCATAAGTGCAGTTCAAGCTGGTGAGGTGGCAAGCACAAGTAGTGTCCCGCTGCCACCAAAAAGACAAACACAGGCCCGTCGTGCCCATAGTGCCCTTCCTGCTGCATTCGCCAATCCTAATTGGGAACCCACCGCTTCTGCAGCGCCCATACTTCCCCCATTCACATCCCCAACCAAATGCAGTCGGCTGCATGAGAGGCATTTTTATGTCCTCCCGAGTACCCCTACCCAGCGAACCCCCCCCCCCAATAAAAGATGTTGTGTCTGCAGCAAGCGCGGATATAGGCGTGACACCCGCTATTATTGTCCCTCCTGTCCTGACAATCCTGGTCTTTGCATTGGTGAATGTTTTGAACGCTACCATTCACTAGTTGAGTATTAGCGTAGGGTACAGCATTCCACAGACTAGGCGCACTAGGAACCGGTTACAGTTATAAAAGTTACAAGTTTGCAAAAAAAACACAAACAAAAATTTTAAAAAATAGTTGTTGTTTTATTGTTCTCTCTCTCTCTATTCTCTCTCTATTGTTCTGCTCTTTTTTACTGTGTTCTATTCTGCAATGTTTTATTGTTATTATGTTTTATCATGTTTGCTTTTAAGGTATGCAATTTTTTATACTTTACTGTTTACTGTGCTTTATTGTTAACCATTTTTTTGTCTTCAGGTACGCTATTCACGACTTTGAGTGGTTATACCAGAATGATGCCTGCAGGTTTAGGTATCATCTTGGTATCATTCTTTTCAGCCAGCGGTCGGCTTTCATGTAAAAGCAATCCTAGCGGCTAATTAGCCTCTAGACTGCTTTTACAAGCAGTGGGAGGGAATGCCCCCCCCCACCGTCTTCCGTGTTTTTCTCTGGCTCTCCTGTCTCAACAGGGAACCTGAGAAAGCAGCCGGTGATTCAGCCAGCTGACTATATATCTGATCAGAGACCATAGTGGCTCCAAACATCTCTATGGCCTAAGAAACCGGAAGCTACGAGCATTTTATGACTTAGATTTCGCCGGATGTAAACAGCGCCATTGGGAAATTAGGGAAGCATTTTATCACACCGATCTTGGTGTGGTCAGATGCTTTGAGGGCAGAGGAGAGATCTAGGGTCTAATAGACCCCAATTTTTTCAAAAAAAGAGTACCTGTCACTACCTATTGCTATCATAGGGGATATTTACATTCCCTGAGATAACAATAAAAATGATTTAAAAACAAAAAAATGAAAGAAACAGTTTAAAAATAAGATAAAAAAGCAAAAAAATAATAAAGAAAAAAAAAAAAAGCACCCCTGTCCCCCCTGCTCTCGCGCTAAGGCGAACGCAAGCGTCGGTCTGGCGTCAAATGTAAACAGCAATTGCACCATGCATGTGAGGTATCACCGCGAAGGTCAGATCGAGGGCAGTATTTTTAGCAGTAGACCTCCTCTGTAAATCTAAAGCGGTAACCTGTAAAGGCTTTTAAAGGCTTTTAAAAATGTATTAATTTTGTTGCCACTACACGTTTGTGCGCAATTTTAAATGTCATGTTTGGTATCCATGTACTCGGCTTAAGATCATCTTTTTTATTCCATCAAACATTTGGGCAATATAGTGTGTTTTAGTGCATTAAAATTTAAAAAAGTGTGTTTTTTCCACAAAAAATGCGTTTGAAAAATCGCTGCGCAAATACCGTGTGAAAAAAAAAAAATGAAACACCCACCATTTTAATCTGTAGGGCATTTGCTTTAAAAAAATATATAATGTTTGGGGGTTCAAAGTAATTTTCTTGCAAAAAAAAATAATTTTTTCATGTAATCAAAAAGTGTCAGAAAGGATTTTGTCTTCAAGTGGTTAGAAGAGTGGGTGATGTGTGACATAAGCTTCTAAATGATGTGCATAAAATGCCAGGATAGTTCAAAACCCCCCCAAATGACCCCATTTTGTAACGTAGACACCCCAAGCTATTTGCTGAGAGTCATGTCGAGTCCATGGAATATTTTATATTGTGACACAAGTTGCGGGAAAGAGACAATTTTTTTTTTTTTTGCACAAAGTTGTCACTAAATGATATATTGCTCAAACATGCCATGGGGATATGTGAAATTATACCCCAAAATACATTCTGCTGCTTCTCCTGAGTACGGGGATACCACATGTGTGGGACTTTTTGAGAGCCTAGCCGCGCACGGGACCCCGAAAACCAAGCACCGCCTTCAGGCTTTCTAAGGGCGTAAATTTTTGATTTCACTCTTCACTGCCTATCACAGTTTTGGAGGCCATGGAATGCCCAGGTAGCACAACCCCCCCCCAAATGACCCCATTTTGGAAAGTAGACACCCCAAGCTATTTGCTGAGAGGTATAGTGAGTATTTTGCAGACCTCACTTTTTGTCACAAAGTTTTGAAAATTGAAAAAAGAAAAAAAAAATTTTTTCTGGTCTTTCTTCATTTTCAAAAACAAATGAGAGCTGCAAAATACTCACCATGCCTCTCAGCAAATAGCTTGGGGTGTCTACTTTCCAAAATGGGGTCATTTGTGGGGGTTTGTGCCATCTTGGCATTTTATGGCCTTCAAAACTGTGATAGGTAGTGAGGAATGAAATCAAAAATTTATGCCCTTAGAAATCCTGAAGGCGGTGCTTGGTTTTCGGGGCCCCGTACGCGGCTAGGCTCCCAAAAAGTCCCACACATGTTGTATCCCCGTACTCAGGAGAAGCAGCTGAATGTATTTTGGGGTGCAATTCCACATATGCCCATGGCCTGTGTGAGCAATATATCATTTAGTGACAACTTTTTGTAAATTTTTTTTTTGTCATTATTCAATCACTTGGGACAAAAAAAATAAATATTCAATGGGTTCAACATGCCTCTCAGCAATTTCCTTGGGGTGTCTACTTTCCAAAATGGGGTCATTTGGGGGGGGTTTGTACTGCCCTGCCATTTTAGCACCTCAAGAAATGACATAGGCAGTCATAAACTAAAAGCTGTGTAAATTCCAGAAAATGTACCCTAGTTTGTAGACGCTATAACTTTTGCGCAAACCAATAAATATACACTTATTGACATTTTTTTTACCAAAGACATGTGGCTGAATACATTTTGGCCTAAATGTATGACTAAAATTTAGTTTATTGGATTTTTTTTATAACAAAAAGTAGAAAATATCATTTTTTTTTCAAAATTTTTGGTCTTTTTCCGTTTATAGCACAAAAAATAAAAATGGCAGAGGTGATCAAATACCATCAAAAGAAAGCTCTATTTGTGGGAAGAAAAGGACGCAAATTTCGTTTGGGTACAGCATTGCATGACCGCGCAATTAGCAGTTAAAGCGACGCAGTGCCGAATTGTAAAAAGTGCTCTGGTCAGGAAGGGGGTAAAACCTTCCGGGGCTGATGTGGTTAAAACTCTTTTTCCATTGATCCATGTCCCCTGGGGCAGGACCCAGGTCCCCAAACACTTTTTATGACAATACCATGCATATAAACCTTTAAAATTAGCACTTTTGATTTCTCCCATAGACTTTTAAAGGGTGTTCCGCGGCTTTCGAATTTGCCGCGAACACCCCAAATTGTTCGCTGTTCGGCGAACTTGCGAACAGCCGATGTTCGAGTCGAACATGAGTTTGACTCGAACTGGAAGCTCATCCCTAATCACAATAATACCAGGTTAGCTATGAAACCAAACACACGGTGCTGCTAGTAATACAATATCTTATTTATTTCCCAAGGAATTGGGAAACTAACATAAAAGTATTAAAAGGGTATTACAATGTTACATAGCTTACAATCAGAACACAATATACTAAACAGCATATCTCTACAACATATAACAACAGTCAAACATGTAATACAAGAATATCCTTATCACATCCTTGGTTGGTCAGTCTCAAGATGTTGAAAAGCGAGAGCTCAATGCTGCATGGAGTTTAGGCTGAAGGGGCAGAGAGACAGAATCGCCTGTGTGTGTGCTCTTTTCATTCAAACATACATGCCTACTCGTAGCCACCCCCATTTGCCTTCCATCCAATAGAAATCGCCAAGAGGTAATCCTTCAAATGTCTGCCCATTCTTCAGGAAACATGCTGTATTGTCCACTAGGGTCAGCATCTCTATTAGCCCTGGGCCGTCTTAGCTAGCTCTTATTCTCTTTGAAGCCTGTAATCACACACATCACAGCAGGTAGGCTAGAGACAAGCCCTTTTGCTATGCAGATTCTGTTTGGGGCCCCATTCCTCTGTACTTTTTAAAACTGTGGAACTGCAAGTGTCAGCATGTCTGATCTCGGTTGTAAGAACAGATGTGTGGAAACTTTAGACATGTAACATTAGCCCATGTTGACTTCCAACATAAGCCGCTTCCCGCCTAAAGGGCGCATATCCCCTTCCTCGGACACGGCTCCCATCGAACAGTCCATAAATGTTTTCTCCCCAACATGTGTTTCCAAGCCAGTACCTATAGAACAGTCCTTGAGGCTTGGTTCACACTGGGGCGACTTGGGATCCGACTTGTACGCCCTCAAGTCGCCCCAGAAATAGTCTCAATGGGAGTGAACGCTAGCGTCTTAATAGACGCTACTGAAGTCGCTCCGACTTCAGAGCGTACTCCCTGTACTACTTTGATCCGACTTTGATCCGACTTCAGCCTATTGACTATCATTGAAGTCGGATCAAAGTCGGATCGCCGTCTCGCATGATCCGACTTTGGCATGCGACTTGTGCTCAGATGATCTTGAGGGGGAACTCCGCGCCAAATTTTAAATAAAAATCCGGCATGGGTTCCCCCTCCAAGAGCATACCAGGCCCTTGGGTCTGGTATGGACCTTGAGGGGAACCCCCTACGCCGAAAAAACGGCATGGGGGGTCCCCCAATCCATACCAGACCCTTATCCGAGCGCGCAGCCCGGCCGGACAGGAATGGGGGTGGGGGACGAGCGGGCGCCCCACCCCCATCCTGAACCATACCAGGCCGCATGCCCTCAACATGGGGGGTGGTGCCTTGGGGGAGGGGGGGCGCGCTGCGGCCCCCCCACCCCAAAGCACCTTGTCCCCATATTGATGAGGACAAGGGCCTCTTCCCGACAACCCTGGCCGTTGGTTGTCGGGGTCTGCGGGCGGAGGGCTTATCGGAATCCGGGAGCCCCCTTTAATAAGGGGGCCCCCAGATTCTGGCCCCCCACCCTATGTGAATGAGTATGGGGTACATCGTACCCCTACCCATTCACCTAGGGAAAAAGTGTCAATTAAAAAAAAAACTACACAGATTTTTAAAGTATTTTATTAGACAGCTCCGGGGGTCTTCTTCCGACTTCGGGGGTCTCTCCGGTTCTTCTCCACGCTCTCCGGGTCTTCTGCCGGGCTCCTTCGCTCTCTTCTGCTCTTTTGCCGCTCTTTTGCTATAGCGAAGGAGCCCGGTCTTCAATCTTCTGCCTTCTGCCCTCTTCTCCTGATGTTGACACGACGCTCTCTGGGGCTAGAATGCACTCTGAGCGCTCCGCTCTGACTTATATAGGTGGTGACCACGCCCCCTTATGCCATCACAGTCCCTGGGCATGCTGGGACTGTGACGTTTTAGGGGGCGTGGTCATCACCCGATGACCACGCCCCCTTATGTCATCATAGTCCCAGCATGCCCAGGGACTGTGACGGCATAAGGGGGCGGGGTCACCGCCTATATAAGTCAGAGCAGAGCTCACAGAGAGCATTCTAGCCGGAGAGAGCGTCGTGTCAACATCAGAAGAAGAGAAGAGGGCAGAAGATTGAAGACCGGGCTCCTCCGCTTTAGCAAAAGAGCGGCAAAAGAGCAGAAGAGAGCGGAGGAGCCCGGCAGAAGACCCGGAGAGCGCGGAGAAGAACCGGAGAGACCCCCGAAGTCGGAAGAAGACCCCCGGAGCTGTCTAATAAAATACTTTAAAAATCTGTGTAGTTTTTTTTTTTAAATTGACACTTTTTCCCTAGGTGAATGGGTAGGGGTACGATGTACCCCATACTCATTCACATAGGGTGGGGGGCCGGGATCTGGGGGCCCCTTATTAAAGGGGGCTCCCGGATTCCGATAAGCCCTCCGCCCTCAGACCCCGACAACCAACGGCCAGGGTTGTCGGGAAGAGGCCCTTGTCCTCATCAACATGGGGACAAGGTGCTTTGGGGGGGGCCCCAATGCGCCCCCTCTCCCAAGGCACTAACCCCCCCATGTTGAGGGCATGCGGCCTGGTACGGTTCAGGAGGGGGGGGGGCGCTCGCTCGTCCCCACCCCCATTCCTGTCCGGCCGGGCTGCGTGCTCGGATAAGGGTCTGGTATGGATTGGGGGGGACCCCCCACGCCGTTTTTTCGGCGTAGGGGGTTCCCCTCAAGGTCCATACCAGACCCAAGGGCCTGGTATGCTCTTGGAGGGGGAACCCATGCCGGATTTTTATTTAAAATTTGGCGCGGAGTTCCCCCTCAAGATTCATACCAAACACAGTGGCGGGGATCCAAGTCGGATCCCCGTTCATTGAAAGTCGGACACATGTCGCAGGGCAAAGTCGGATCCACAAGTCTTGTTGAAGTCGTGTTGCCCCTGTGTGAATCGAGCCTAACTGTCTTAACGTGTTGTGTTTTTCAACATTTGCAGAAACAGCTCCTATGGAACAGTCCATATTGGTCTCATCGTGTTGTGCTTCTCAACATATGCTTCAGAAACAGCTCCTATGGAATAGTCCATAAGTGTCCTAACGTGCTGTGTTTCCCAACATGTGCCGCTTTGCTACTGGGTGACACACCAACATAATTCTTCCATGACAGCTTCCATGTCACCATTCTGTATCTTCTTCTTTCTGACATCTTCTTGAAGGGGTATAATACAGGCAAGGGGTGTCCATACACTCACCATTCACCAGCACACACTCAGAGCAAAATCTTAACTAGCTTTCAGATATAGAGTCTCGAGGAGGGCCTTTCGCCCATGTTACAAGCCTAAAATACACCTTTATCACACTATACCATGACATGAATCAACCCATCACCATAATATATACATATGTGTCCCATCCAATTATGCATCCCGCTCCCAACCTCCTATAACTCCCCACTGTTGATACGGGTCAGGATTAGGCAGGCTTGCTCACAATGGCCTTTCCTACCGCACTTTTGGCATGTCAGCGGTATTGCAGGGCTCTGACTTGGCAGCAAAGTCTCTAACTTGTACACAGAGACCCTACCGTCAATGCGTCCCTCAACTTGCATAGACAAATGGGAGACCCTTCTATATAAATATCGAGTCTAACAACACATATAAATCTGCAACAATGTCAAAACCCACACAATTCCATCCCTGTGCCTGGATTTAAGAGACCATGCCCAGGGTCATACCTATTGTTAGGTTCAAGGAACCCTCTAGTTCCATGACTAACATTACATTGGTATTCTTTAGGACAAAATAACAAACTCGTCTATGTCCCAAAGAATACCCAGGTGCTTCCTTCCCAGTAATAATCTCTCCATCCCGAACACAGAATTAAATATCTTCCCAACACTTTTTGTTCACCACCATGTATTGACCTGGCATACAAAGGACATCATGGTCATGCTTCCGAACGAGGGAAGTATCAACCTACCTCCAGCTTCCATCTTCTCTGATCACATGTGGGTAATTTAGCCTCAAATGCAACAAGATAGAATCCTCAGTCAGTAATCCCATTGATGCCACCAAATATACAGACCGAGTCTGCACTTTTATATATGGGATCATACAGCATACCACCTTCCACAATCCAAACTAGTACAGCCCATCCAGGCATTCAACCACCACTTTGGATCAGTGTAAGCGACATGTTTTGGCAAAGTCTTACTGCTAACTCATCAGGCCTCTGCCCCTCATACAGAGACTGTACCATCAGCTTAATGCTGGTTGATAATTCCGCCTGCCACTGCGTGCACACCAGAGCCAATGACAGATCTCTGTCCTGTACCTTCACACTCTCTACCAATCTCTTAACATGGTTGAGAAAATCTGGAGCCACTTTAACTTAGGTGTTTATGTGACTTTGTTGACTGCTGTTAAGGATGCCACCAATCTCTCTGAGTAACAAAGCCCCGTTTAAGCCATGGCTGAGAGTTTGTTCCTCCGGATACCGATGTCCACTCCATTAACAACACCCATCCCAGCTCCTATTCCCCCCAAAAATAAGCATCCTGCATGAACCTCATTCTGTGTCCGCACATCTCTGGGAGCAAGTCACTGGTACAATGACCGCACTTGATTCAGTGTATACTCAGCACATATAGGGTAATAGGTTTTTATCAACCACTGTGAGATGTTGCAGCGCCATGTGGTGAAGGCATATGGTACCCTGGTAGCCAGCGTTTGTTCCCTTTATCTAACGGAGCATGCTCCTGTGTGTATTTACTGGCATTACCTGTGTAGGGTTTCAACCTCTCAGGAGAGACATCAACCAGGAGTATCTCCCCCATGTCCAGTTCTGGTGTCCCACATGTCCAATAACCGAGAGCTTCTCTATGAGACTGCTAGGACTGAGACACCACCCCTATGAGGAAGTTTTCATCCTATTGATGTGTCACCTGGCACCCTCTAGTCTAGCCAACTGACACCTTATTATGTATAAGCACCAGTCTCCTGGGTACCTGCACCATATTACTTCTGTTACGTCAATACATGTCATACATTAAAAACCTTTTCTTCTTTCAATTCCTCCCTCCAACAAAAAACAAAAACATATATTTTACATTTCAGGTTCTGATGGATTGGATGTATATATTACTTCCCTAACCTCCAACCCATTGCACATGTATTAATAGCACATTTGCATTTATCAGGAGAGAATCCGGCAAAAATGTTTCACAAGTCTTGTTGATAGGCAGTCCTTCAGATTCAGCATTAGCCCTAAATTGTCCATAAGCAAAAACAAGTATTAAACAAAATCTTTTTGTTTGTCCCTTCTCTCCTGATGTTTATCAGAACAAATTTGCGGTGTTGTATGGCAAAGACAAACAGCCAACCAGATGAACATCTTTCATCCATGTTCCAAAGACCTCTCCAATCTCGCTCCACCAGGACTCTGGAAGTGAAACACAAGAGCAGAATCAATTTGTACATATTATGGTGATGGGTTGTGTCATGACCTTGCAGTAATACATTCATGACCTGTCTGTCTCTTACCTGGTCTGTTTATCAGCCTTGAGGCTTGTACTCTCACACCTGCATGCTTAAGTAATCTTCCCTCAGTGTGGCTCCACCCTAGCCTTAACAGGAACCACTATTTATCACCGTATTCTCCAAGCCTGCCTTGCCGTGCAATATTGTGTGTTTGGCTTCCTGTTTGCCGTGTGCTCTAAGTTTGACTCTATTACCGATCTTGGCGTGTTCCCGACTATCCCTGTCTGCTTGTGACCCTGACCTTTGGCGCGTTCTCAACTATCCCTGTTTGCCTGTAACCCTGACCTTTGGTGTGTTCTCTGTTATCCTTGTCTACTATTTGCCCCGACATTTGGCTACCTCCCTACTATCCCTTGCTGTCCTGGGCTGCTGTTTCCTCTCCATCCTCCTGTAGCCTACCGTGAGCGTGAGCTGTGAGACCCTGGGGGTCGCGACCTGGAGCCAGTTGTAGCCCAGTCCATCCTCACCACTAGAGGCTCTGGTGAACACCTGCTGGCTCTTAGACTCCGCGCCCTGGGGAATCTATGCTCTAACTCCCTGTGGGATCTATGTTGGTGCTCCAGGGGACCTGCCTTCCTAAACCACCCAGAGTTCCATCTGCAGCAGTCAGCCTTAGGGTCCACTATCTTAGTGGTGCACTCCTGACCCCAACGGGCTGCATCTGTCACCTGCACTCAGGTGACCTGACAGGTTGACTCATGTCATGGTATAGTGTGATAAAGGTGTATTTTAGGAGTGCACATGCGCGGGTCTCCCAACATGGCCGCGTAAGCCAGGAGCTCCGCTCTGCCCGAGCCAACGAGTCGCACTAGCGCAGGAACCGGCCCTGAAGGAAGCCCGATCTGGACGGAAATAGCACGGGGAACAGCAGCTCGGTCCGCCGAGACCTGGGGCCACAATTTACGGCTGAAGGAAAGCAGGCCGCATCCAAGATGGTGGCCGCGTCTCAGCCATGAGACACACATGCAGGGGGACACGCGGAGCACAGGCAAGTGATTAACCCAACCACTTTATCCTTCACCCCCCAAACGAATCTGGGTAGCCACAACATTGCAACCCCCTTGCCTGCCTCAACAGTTTCACTGCTTGAACGCACATTTGAAAACTATATGCTTTCTCCCATGAACAACACTCCAGGCCCAGGAAACACTAACGCTCCATTATGTAACCAGGAGCAGGCCTCGGGACAGACACAGGACATTCCCTTAAACGTAGGGGATTTGTTCATTAAATTTTCTGAAATGCTTGATCGAGGGCTTGCCATTACAGCCAGCAAGATCACTGCTGATATAAGAGCAGACTTCCAGAACCTGGGCTCTAGAATAGAATCCATAGAACAAAAACTAGACATAACGGTCTCCAGGGCTAATCAGAATACAGACCATATACAAGTAATACAGGACCAACTGGAAGTGGCGTTAAACCGTATTGACAACCTCGAAAACCGCTCCAGGAGAGATAATTTTAGGGTGAGAGGTATTCTGGAATCAGTTTCTGACGCACCTAAAGCCATACAGGACCTCATACAATTTCTAATACCTGCAATACCACCACACAAGCTGGAACTGGACAGAGCACATAGGTCACTGGGTCCCCCCAGGAGAGACGGGAACCCCAGGGATATAGTAGTAAAGCCACACCATTACAGTGTGAAGGAAGAGATCATGAGGATATCCAGGAAACAGTCAAGCATTTCATTCCAAGGTCAAGATATACAGATCTTTGCGGACATTTCCCCGATGACCATCCAAAGACGCAGAGCATTAAAACCATTACTACTTGTTCTCTCCCAGAAAGAAATAAAATACTGGTGGGCCTTTCCTTTTGCCCTTAAGTTTACCTTTAATGGAAAAACTCACTCTTTCTCCACCTTCACAGAAGGAGAGCAAGTCCTTTTGGCCCTAAAATTCATTACCCTGGAGTCTGGAGACATGGACACATCTAACATGCAGGCAAGTTCCTCCAAAAGATCATCACCAGCCAGCCCCCTTTCTCCACTATGAAAGGCGAACAAAACCAAGCGAGCGAAGGATCAAATGTCCACCTGAAGTTCAACGTTGCTGTTTATTCTTTTTTCTTTATTTTTCCCCGATGACCATCCAAAGACGCAGAGCATTAAAACCATTACTACTTGTTCTCTCCCAGAAAGAAATAAAATACTGGTGGGCCTTTCCTTTTGCCCTTAAGTTTACCTTTAATGGAAAAACTCACTCTTTCTCCACCTTCACAGAAGGAGAGCAAGTCCTTTTGGCCCTAAAATTCATTACCCTGGAGTCTGGAGACATGGACACATCTAACATGCAGGCAAGTTCCTCCAAAAGATCATCACCAGCCAGCCCCCTTTCTCCACTATGAAAGGCGAACAAAACCAAGCGAGCGAAGGATCAAATGTCCACCTGAAGTTCAACGTTGCTGTTTATTCTTTTTTCTTTATTTTTCCCTCATGGCAAGATCACGACGGGAAAAAACCTTACATACCCTCACGTCATCTTTAGTGGTTGAGTCCTTCTAACAGAACCTCAATATACCACCTATTCGGTTGGAAGCAGGGTTATGTAATCAAGATGGTTACCGACCATTCCCCACATTTCTCTATTATCACCTCTTTAATCCTTTCGGTTATTGTAGAGATCGCTCCATAATGGGACACAGGAACTAATCCTTTTGCATGAAGCAAGAGGGACACCCCTAAACCAGGGCATCATGCCTAGGGATGACCGGGGTCTTCTTCACGGAAGATGCACATCATTATGGGTTTCTACACTTAAATAATGAAGTCCCACAGTCTACGATTCCCCACCAAGTATCATACACTTGGGGATTTCCCCCCGTCCCAATATTACCAACTGCCCTTTCTTGTTTTTTATGAGGGGCTTCAAGTTTTTTGGTGTTTTTAATAATACCCCTACTCATTACTTTATTTTTTTATATGTTATTTTTTTATGATGTGATAGATCCTGATGGACTGGTTCCTTTCACAGTTTTTCATTTACACTTCTGGACTCTGATGCATAGTCTATTTTTTATATAACTAAGGTTTTTTGAGTATCAGAGTCCTTAGTCGACTGTGGCTCGGGCAGCAGTCATGCATGCTCTCCCATCTCCCCAATATGGCTTTTCTGTATTTGGGTGATGGGATGTCAGTCCTCTCTGAGGCCTGCTCAATGTTGTTATCTACTAACATAGGTGGGGGTTTTTCACCCTTACTGCGTTACAGGCCCCTGTTTGGCCTTCTTTTCCCTCTTCTTTACTTTCTTTTTTCTTCTATAACTAATCTTCTCTTTTGGATTGCCAGCACTCGGAGAATTCTTCTGTGTCCAGAGGCTCCAGGTCCCAGGTTTCACCACGCTACTATGTCAGGGCTGATCAATTCAAGGCTCCATGGGGTAAGTGTTAAACACAACGATACATCTATTTTCACACTTATTAATGCTTTCTAACACCGTAACCTCGTCATCGCTTAGAATTGTTTCCCACAACGTGCAGGGACTAAACTCAGCGATTAAAAGAAACAAGGTTCTGCAGGAATACCGAACCAAAAAAATGGATGTAGTGTTCCTGCAGGAAACACATTTTCCAGTACAGTATAATCCTTCCTTTCTGCATGCACATTATCCCCTCTTCTATTTAGCAAACGCTCAGGACAAAACAAAGGGGGTAGCAATTCTGTTTGCTAAATCCTGCCAATTTAAGACAACTCGGGTCATGGACATGGAGGGTAGATTTATCCTGGTGAAGGGAATGATAAATAATCAAATGTACTCCCTGGTCTCGTACTATTCCCCTAACAGAGGTCAAGCTCAATTTTTTCATCTTTTGTTTCAAACGCTAGAACCACTGCTGGAGGGAATAATGATTTTGGGAGGGAACTCCAACATGGCATTTGACTTATCCCTGGATAAATCTAGACCTCTTTCAACCCAAATGACGCGCCCTAAAAAGATTAGTACTAAAATTGCTAAAATGATCTTTAATCAAGGTCTTGCAGATATCTGGAGAGAAACCAACCCGACCTGTAGGGACTACACTCACTTTTCAAATCCCCACCAATCCTATTCTAAAATAGATCACATTTTCATTTCAACTCATCACATACCCCTAGTTAAGAAATCTTTCATCAAGGACTCCTCCCTTTCGGATCACTCGATGGTCATTCTAGTGATGCGAGAGCTGCAACATAAACCCCCCCCCCTCAATGAAGACTTAAGGAATCCATCCTTAAAGACCCAATCCAAGTTACTATTATTGAGAAGGCTCTGAAGGAGTTCTTTATACTAAATGATGTAGAAGGAACCTCGGCAGAAACAGTCTGGGCTGCCCACAAGGCAACGATCAGGGGTAAATTGATCCAAATGACATCACAACTCAAAAAAGAGAAAGCCTCTGATGTTATCAAACTGGAAAATAACTTTGAAGCTTTATGTAAGCAACATAAATTAGACCCTTCTAAGGTCAATACAGCACAACTCGATGCTGCGAGGGTGGCATTAAACTTGACCCTAAGGGTTAAAGCCGAGGTTTCCCTGCATTGGACAGGCGCAAAATTTTACCAGCATAGAGATAAAATGCATACAATTTTGGCCTCTAAGCTCTCCCCCAAAACACGTACATTCGCTCTACCCAAGATCAGGCAGCAAGACGGTACATTCTCTTTAAATCCTCAACGCATTCTACAATCATTTCAGGATTTTTATACAAACTTATACAAAAAGGGAAATCATATTGGGGAGTCCAGATTTGAAGAATTTATGGCAGATTTAAAACTTCCTCGCCTTCAGAAAAGTCATGTAGATCTGATGGACGCTTCTTTCTCTACAGAGGAAACCCTAGAAGTGATTAAAAATTTAAAAGTTAACTCCGCCCCAGGCCCAGATGGCTTCTCAAACATTTATTACAAAACATTTGCGGTTACCCTAGCTCCTCATCTCACCAAATGTTTTAATTCCAAAAGAAGGGGTGAACCCAATGAAACCCATGCAAACTCACCCTTCATTTCAGTTATCCCTAAACCTGATGAGGATCCTTCCCTTGTAGAAAACTTTAGACCCATCTCCCTTATTAACAATGATTTGAAGATATTCATCAAAATATTAGCTAATAGATTAAGCTTGTTCATTGGACAATATATTCATAGGGATCAGGTGGGTTTCATCCCAGGTAGACAGGGCCCGGACCAAGTTAGGAGGGCGGCGGATATTGTCTCAATCCTTCAATCTGCCTGGGATGGAACCCCCCAGCAGGAAGGCCTGTTGTTATCGCTAGATTTAAGAAAGGCTTTTGATTCGCTTTCGTGGTCTTACTTGTTCTCTACCCTTCGTAGATGGGGTTTTGGGGAACATTTTATGGGGATCCTACAATCTCTTTACTCGAGTCCGGTGGCCAGGGTCAAACTTCAGGGATATGTCTCTAATCCCATTCCGATCTCCAGAGGGACTAGGCAGGGATGTCCTCTATCTCCAATAATCTTTGCCATTGCGATTGAATCATTGGCCATTGCAATCAGAACAAATGTCAATATCCACGGGGTAAGGTGCGGACACTCAGTCCATAAATGTGCTCTTTTTGCAGACGATATTCTGCTCTTCGTCACCTCCCCAATCACATCTTTACCTAATATTAACAAGCTCCTGGACTCTTTCAGGGATTTATCAGGACTACAAGTGAACATGGCTAAATCATAAGCACTGAATGTTTCTCTTCCCACAGCCCTGGAAGACCGACTGAAACAATTTAAGTGGAGCAACAACTCAATTCGCTATTTAGGGATAAATCTCACCTCAAAATTTGAACTCTTATATCAAGCAAATTTTCCTCCCATGTACCGTAAACTAGAGAAGGATCTCCTTGCCTGGTCCCATCATAACATCTCATGGATAGGTAAAATTAATTCCATTAAAATGACCCTTTTACCCGGATTACTCTATCTCTTCTGATCCCTCCTGATTCCTATCAGGAAAGATCACTTAAAATCACTTCAAGACAAAATAATCAAATACATTTGGGGTAAGAAAGGATATAGACTAGCGAGAAAAGTCCTATACAGCCAAAAAACAAAAGGAGGTCTAGGTCTTCCAGACCTTTTCAAATATTACCAAGCTGCCAGATTAGCCCAACTATCAACAATCTACTTCAAACACAAAATCCCAGATTGGATTAATATAGAAAGACAGGCGGTCCCTACATACACGTTAGACTTTCTTCTTTGGTCTCCTCGCAAAAATAGACCCCCTATCATGTCCACCGATCTTTCACATTCCATGAGATTATGGGATGTTATAAAACACTTGCCCTCCTTGACGTCCGCCATTCAACCGCTGGCCCACATCTTCCATAATCCCCTCTTCAGACCGGGTATGGATATCAAAACATTTCAATGGTGGTTAGATAAGGAGATGTACAGGATTGGACACTACTTTACTCCTTCGGGCCCCATTTCCCTGAAATTCTGTATGGATAAGCTGGAGATCCCGGCCTCAAAAAATTTAGATTTAATCAAATTTCCCACTTTCTTCATTCAATTTGGAAAAACAAACGCACCCCCCCGACCTTTTCGGAGTATGAACACTGGTGTGGCCAGGGTTCAGAGCATAAAGGGGGCATCTCCATAATATATACTTCCCTATTAGAACCTGCCACTAAATTCCCTTATATGGAAACCTGGGACCTGGAGACATGGCACGGAAGAGGAATCAGAGCTCACAAAGGTATAATGAACATTTCTTTAATAGAAGCTAATTGAAAAGTGATGACCAGATGGTATTTGTTTCCGTTAAGATTGAACAAAATGTTTCCTTCCTTATCTCCTCTGTGTTTTAGGGAATGCCAAGCCCAGGGTTCCACGCTTCATATTTGGTGGGAATGCCCAAGAATTAGAGGTTTTTGGAATAAGATTTTTAATCTTATCCGCAAAGTAACAAACCTACCAATCCCTAAGACTCCACAAATTGCTCTATTGAATGAACAAATCCCCAAGATTCCTAAGTTTTCCCACCGGCTGATTACTTTCATGCTATTAGGAGCGAAAGTTACCATCGCTAAAGCCTGGAAGACACCAAAAATTTCCCTTGCAGCGGCTAAACGAAAAATCTCTTGGATCATGACCCAGGAGAGGGCAGTAAGCAAAATTCAGGACAATTTTAAAACCTTTGAAGCAATATGGGAGCCCTGGGCTGGGAATTTAGGTCTCTTCCTGGTTCCTGGAATCTCCTCATCAGGATAGTTATACATGAACTGAGTGCTGGCCGTCTCTCTCTCTATCCCTTTCTCCTTCTCTCTTCTCTTCTTTACCTTCTGTCTATTTCATCTATTTCCCAGATAATGCAAGGATAGATGACTACGGTTCTTTTGACAAATCAAGTTTATGTTGGTTATTCTTCTAATTTTGTACGAGATATTATAATTTGCTATGTTATAAGGAGCAAAGGTTCACCCTTGGGGATCGGTGCAGTCTCTCTGTTGCGAATCAGTGGCTTCGGGGAGGCGGCTCATGATCTCTAATGGGTAGGGCATTTTCTATATAAATATCAATCAGGTCTAGACCAGGACACAGTGTGATCCCGTCAGGGGTGTCTGGTCAGTCCATAGCTTATTGCGCCCTATGAAGCATTAGATCCAATTTTGCTTACGATAACACTATGTCTCATTTCTCGTTTTATGTTGAGTATCCTTAAAGTTTTGGATGTAAAGAGATAATAATGTAAACTGAACTCTGTCTTTTGATGGACACTTTCTGTACTGTGAGTTATCTCAATAAACATGTTAAACCTTAAAAAAAAAAAAAGGTGTATTTTAGGCTCGTAACATGGGCGAAAGGCCCTCCTCGAGACTCTATATCTGAAAGCTGGTTAAGATGCTGCTCTGAGTGTGTGCTGGTGAATGGTGAGTGTATGGACACCCCTTGCCTGTATTATACCCCTTCATGAAGATGTCAGAAAGAAGAAGATACAGAATGGTGACATGGAAGCTGTCACGGAAGAATGATGTTGGTGTGTCACCCAGTAGCAAAGCGGCATGTGTTGGGAAACACAGCACGTTAGGACACTTATGGACTATTCCATAGGAGCTGTTTCTGAAGCATATGTTGAGAAGGGCAACATGGTGAGACCCTTATGGACTGTTCCATAGGAGCTGTTTCTGCACATGTTGAAAAACACAACATGTTAGGACAGTTAAGGACTGTTCTATAGGTACTGGCTTGGAAACACATGTTGGGGAGAAAACATTTATAGACTGTTCAATGGGAGCCATGTCTGAGGAAGGGTGATATGTGCCCTTTAGGCGCAAAGCGGCTTATGTTGAAAGTCAACATGGGCTAATGTTACATGTCTAAAGTTTCCACACATCTGTTCTTACAACCGAGATCAGACATGCTTACACTTGCAGTCCCACAGTTTTAAAAAGTACAGAGGAATGTGGCCCCAAACAGAATCTATATAGCAAAAGGGCTTGTCTCTAGCCCACTTGCTGTGATGTGTGTGATTACAGGCTTCAAAGAGAAACGGAGCTAGCTAAGACGGCCCAGGGCTAATAGAGATGCTGACCCTAGTGGACAATACAGCATGTTTCCTGAAGAATGGGCAGACATTTGAAGGATTACCTCTTGGTGATTTCTATTGGATGGAAGGCAAATGGGGGTGGCTATGAGTAGGTGTGTATGTTTGAATGAAAAGAGCACACACAGGCGATTCTGTCACTCTGCCCCTTGCTCTCTCTCTGCTGATGTTGGTCTGTGCAAGCCTCATGTGGCTCGGCCATCTTGAGGCCTTGCTCTGGGTGCTGGTTTCAGCCTAAACTCTATGCAGCATTGAGCTCTCGCTTTTCAACATCTTGAGACTGACCAACCAAGGATGTGATAAGTATATTCTTGTATTACATATTTGATTGTTGTTATATGTTGTAGAGATATGCTGTTCAGTATATTGTGTTCTGATTGTAAGCTATGTAACATTGTAATACCCTTTTAATACTTTTATGTTAGTTTCCCAATTCCTTGGGAAATAAATAAGATATTGTTTTACTAGCAGCACCGTGTGTTTGGTTTCATAGCTAACCTGGTATTATTGTGATTTTAACAATAACATGTGCTCAGAGTTTAATAGACTAACAAATTATAGGGACTAGACAAATTAATACACAGATATAATATTAATTATTGTATCGATTACTTCACTCCCATAGACTTTTAAAGGATGCTCCGCGGCTTTTGAATTTGCCGCGAACCCCCCAAATTGTTCGCTATTCGGCAAACAGGCAAACACCCAATGCTCCAAAACTAAAACTGATATCTGCCTGCAACTTTTTCATTGGGTGCAGTGCAATTTCAGCCCATACAAAATTAATGGGCTCAAATCGCACTTCAAAGAAACATATGTGATTGAAAAGGAATGTTGAGGGGTTCCTGTCTGAATCACATGCGGTTCCCAGCACCACATCCGTTTGAACCTAGGCTCCTAAGTAATCATTTTTCATTAGTCTAAAAAAACTGTCACGTGACACTAAAAATAGGTTTTGGTAACTGGTATTGGGAGAGTACTTGAGAAAAAGTATCGGTACTCACAGTCTTAAAAACTGCTATCGGTGCATCCCTACTTAGTATCCAGTTGTAGTGCTATATCAAAGAAAACAGGCTCCAAGCCAGGTAATAGGGATGAGCCTGAGGTTTGAGACGAACGTAAGTTCGACTCGAACATCGGGTGTACACCTGTTCGCCGAACAACGAACAACATGCGGCATTCGCGGCAAATTCGAAAGCCGCAAAACACCGAAAAAATCTATTGGACACTAACATGAAAAACCAAAAGTGCTAATTTTAAAGGCTTATATGCAAGTTATTGCCATAAAAAGTGTTTGGAGTCCCGGGTCCTGCCCCAGGGGACATGTATCAATGCAAATTTTTTTTTTAAAACTGCAGTTTTTTTCAGTAGCAGTGATTTTAATAATGCTTAAAGTGAAACAATAAAAATGAAATATTCCTTTAAATATCGTGCCTGGGGGATGTCTATAGTATGCCTGTAAAGTAGTGCATCTTTTCCCGTGTTTAGAACAGTACCACAGCAAAATTACATTTCTAAAGGAAAAAAATCATTTAAAACTGCTCGCAGCTGTAATGTAATGTCGGGTCCTGGCAATATAGATAAAAATCATGAAAAAAACACCATGGTCCCCCCCCAGTTCATTACCAGGCCCTTTGGGTCTGGTATGGGTATTAAGGGGAACCCCGCACCCAATTTTTTTAAAAATGGCATAGAGGTCCCCCCAAAATCCATACCAGGCCCTTCGGGTCTGGTATGGATTTTAAGGGGAACCCCGAGCCAAAATAAAAAAATGGCGTATGGGTCCCCCCAAAATCCATACCAGACCCTTATCCGAGCACGCAACCTGGCAGGCTGCAGGAAAAGGGGGGTGAGAGAGTGCCCCCCTCCTGAACCGTACCAGGCTACTTCCCCTTAACATGGGGAGGGTGCTTTGGGTCCCCCCATTACACTACATTGTACCCCTATACATTCACCAAAAAAGTGTCAAAATGTTAAAAATGACAGGAGACAATTTGGGACATGTGACATCGCATAATGTCAGAAGGGGGCGGGGTCACCCTTTTTATGTCACCATGTGGCCCTGCCCTCAGCTATTTAACAGCTGCCATCGCGAAGAGGCTTCAGTCAACGGGAGCCTCCCATGGAGGCAGAGTTTTTTCTGTTCTTTTTTTTTATCGGGTCGCCGGACACTGTGATCGAAGATGAATGGACATCACGCGCAAGAGCGGGATTCTGGGAGGACGTCATAGTACACCCTCCCAGAGTTATCCAACCGTGCTGCAGCTGTCATTCAGCTATAGCGCGTTAAGCAAGTGGTTAAGGGAAACCCCCACACCCAAATTTAAAAAAAAATTATGTGGGGGTCCCCCCAAAATCCATACCAGGCCCTTCAGGTCTGGTATGGATTTTGGGGGGACCCCTATGCCATTTTTTTTAGTTTTGGCTTGGGGTTCCCCTTAAAATCCATACCAGACCTGAAGGGCCTGGTATGGATTTTGGGGGGATCCCCACACATTTTTTTTTAAATTTGGGTGTAGGGTTTCCCTTAACCACTTGCCGATCGCGCTATAGCCGAATGATGGCTGCAGCGCGGTTGGATAACTCTATGACGTCTTCCCAGAATCCTGCTCTCGCGTGCCCCCTGGGGCGCCCACCTGGGAACATCCGTGACCACCGGATCCATCATGGATCATGGTAAATGGCCGCTGATAGCGGCCGTTTGCCATGTGATTGCTCCATCAAATGATGGAACAATCACTTGTAAATAAACAGGCATCACGTCCGATTCCTTTCTCCCCTCCCCGTACCTATTGGTACAGTGCAAGGGAAGAGATTAGTGGCAGCAGCACTGTGAGCTGGATGTGTAGTGCTCACAGCACTGATATGTGCCCATTCCAGCCATCCATCCATCCATGCTCACCCATCCATACTCAGCATACTCAGCCATCCATACTCCGCATACTCATCCATCCATCCATGCTCACCCATCCATCCATGCTCACCCATCCATACTCAGCATACCCATGAATCCATCCATGCTCAGCCATCCATACTCAGCATACCCAGCCATCCATGCTCAGCATATCCATCCAAACTCAGCATACTCATCCATCCATCCATGCTCACCCATCCATACTCATCCATCCATACTCATCCATACTCAGCATACTCATCCATCCATGCTCAGTCATCCATACTAAGCATACTCATCCATCCATGCTCAGCCATCCATACTCAGCATACCCATCCATACTCAGCATACTCATCCATCAATCCATGCTCAGCCATCTATACTCAGCATACTCATCCATCCATCTATTCTCAGCCATCCATACTCATCCATCCATCCATCCATCCATCCATCAATGCTCAGTCATCCATACTCAGCATACTCATCCATCCATCCATGCTCAGTCATCCATTCATCTTCAGCAATACTCATCCATCCATCCATGCTCAGCCATCCCATCCACCCCATCCATACCCAGCAATACCCATCCATACCCAGCAATACCCAGCAATACTCAGCCGTACCCAGCCATATCCAGCCGTACCCAGCCGTACTCAGCCGTACCCAGCCATCCCATCTATACCCAGCCATACTCAGCCGTACCCATCTGTATTCAGCTGTACCCAGCCATCCCATCTATACCCAGCCATACTCAGCCATACCCATCTGTATTCAGCCATACCGGGCCATACTCAGCCATACTCATTCATGCTCAGCCATCCCCATTCACGGCTCATCCATCCCCATTCATGCTCATCCATGCCACATCAGTTATCATCTATGCCACTTCAGTGCCTCACAAAAGTGTAATAGGTAGTCAAATTAGATTTGAAACTTATGCCTCTAGAACACCTGACGGTGCTCCCTGCATGTTGGTCCTCTGTAGAAATTATATGTGTAATTTATGCTCCAAGAACGCCTGATGGCACTCCCTGCATGTTGGGTCTCTGTATGTGGCCGCGCTGTGGAAAAATCTCACACATGTGGTATCGCGGTACTCATGAGGAGTAGGAGAATCTATTTGGAGGTGTAATTTTTGGTATGTACATGTACATGAACGTTGTGTAAAAAAAATGCGTTTTCATTTTCTTTACACATTTTCCAAAAACTTATAGAAAAAATGACATGTTCAAAAGTAGGGATGAGCCAAACACCCCCCAGTTCGGTTCGCAACAGAACATTAGAACGGACCGAAAATTTGCGCAAACTTTTGAACCCTGTTAAAGTCTATGTGACACAAACGTGAGAAATCAAAAGTGCAAATTTTAAAGGCAAATATGCTAATTTGCAAGTTAGGATTTGGGGACCCACATCCTGCCCCAGGGTACATGTATCAATGCAAAAAAAGTTTTTTAAAAACGTCAGTTTTTTCGGGAGCAGTGATTTTAATGATGCTTAAAGTGAAAAAATAAAAGTGAAATATTCCTTTAAATATCATGCCAGGGGGGTGTCTATAGTATGCCTGTAAAGTGGCGCGTGTTTCCCGTGTTTAGAACAGTCCCTGCTCAAAATGACATCTCCAAAAGAAAAAAAGTCATTTAAAAACTGCTTGCGGCTTTAATGTCATGACTGATCACGGCAATATGGATGATAATCATTGAGAAATCTCCCCCCCAGCCCATTACCAGCCCCTTTGGATCTTGTATGTATATTAAGGGGAACCCTGCACCCAAATAAAAAAAAGAAAAGGCGTGCGGCCCCCAGGCCCTATATACTCTGAACAGCAGTATACAGGAAACAAGACAGGGACTGTAGGTTTGTTCTTAAGTAGAATCTGTTTGTAATTTTCAACTGGTACATTTTTTACGTGTAGCTCCAGCCAAAAAATCTATTTTTAAGCTTTTTGGAAAACGTAGGGAAGGATTATCACCCCTGTAACATTTGTTTTGCTGTCTGTGCACCTGTTCAGAAGATTTCACCTCACTTTCTGTCCCAATGACAATTGGATTTTGAAAATGTGGGGTTTTTAGTGAAACAAGGCACTCTTACAGGAGAGAATTTCCCTTTCTAGGGGTAGATTTCATCTCACTTCCTGTTGTCTCCTTTCGTTTGCAAGTAGGAGTCGTTTGTAAGTTGGATGTTTGAAAGTAGGGGCCTGCCCTATATACTCTGCAGAAATTTTGGCCTTAGGTGTTGGTGTTGCCACAACACTGTAAGTCCTCACAGTTACTCTTGGTGGACGCAGGAACAGGCCCTGCTGTGAAATATTAGATCAAGAATTGTAATTACATGCCCCTGTTAAACAGGGGCTGAAAAATTGGGCCTAAGGCACTGGTGCTGGTGCCACAACACTGCAACCCCTCACAGATACTCTAGTTGGTGCGCAGGAATGAGCCCAGCTGCAAAGTATTGCATTAAAAATTGTAATTACACGCCCCAGTTAAACAGGGGCTGAAAAATTGGGCCTTAGCCACTGGTGGCAGTGCCCAGAACCAAAAATGTTCTTACAAGCTATCAGCATGAACATTGAGGAGGAAGAGGATAGTCACTCAGCATAACAGGATAGTCACTCAGCATCAGCATAGGCAGTCTTAAAGGGACCTCACATTAAAAAAAAAACATATTCGGTTACATCAGCATCAGGTGCTTGGTAGCTGGTGATCCAAGACTGATTCATTTTTATGAAGGTCAGCCGATCGACCGATTCGGTGGACAGGCGCACCCTGTGATCAGTTACAAAGCCTCCAGCAGCACTGAATGTGCGTTCTGAAAGAACGCTGGATGCAGGACAGGCCAGTAGCTCAACTGCATACTGTGCAAGCTCTGGCCAGTGTTCCATCCTCAAGACCCAGTAACCCAGAGGATTTTCGGTGGGAAAGGTGTCCATGTCTGATCTTGCCACTAGGTATTCCTGCACCATGTGAATCAGACGCTGGCGATGGTTGCTGGAACCGATCATACCTTGGGGCTGTGGACTAAAAAATTGTCTAAATGCATCGGTCAGATGGCCACCTTCTCCACCACTCCTTCTGTGACTGACCGAAGCCTCAGCAACACATTGTCCAGGAGTAGGGATGAGCTTCGAGAACATCGGCTGTTCGCAAGTTCGCCGAACAGCAAACAATTTGGGGTGTTTGTGGCAAATTCGAATGCCGCGGAACACCCTTTAAAATTTAATGGGAGAAATCAAAAGTGCTAATTTTAAAGGCTTATATGCAAGTTATTGTCATAAAAAGTGTTTGGGGACCCGGGTCCTGCCCCAGGGGACATGGATCAATGCAAAAAAAAGTTTTAAAAACGGCCATTTTTTTAGGAGCAGTGATTTTAATAATGCTTAAAGTCAAACAATAAAAGTGCAATATCCCTTTAAATTTTGTAGCTGGGGGTGTCTATAGTATGCCTGTAAAGGGGCGCATGTTTCCCGTGCGTAGAACAGTCTGACAGCAAAATGACATTTCAAAGGAAAAAAGTCATTTAAAACTACTCGCGGCTATTGCATTGCCGGTCCGACAATACACATAGAAGTTCATTGATAAAAATGGGATGGGAATTCCCCACAGGGGAACCCTGAACCAATATTTAAAAAAAAAATGACGTCGGGGTCCTTCTAAATTCCATACCAGGCCCTTCAGGTCTGGTATGGATATTAAGGGGAACCCCGGCCAAAATTAAAAAAAAAAAAGACAAGGGGGGTCCCCCTAAATTTCATACAAGACCCTTCAGGTCTGGTATGGATATTAAGGGGAACCCCGCGCCAAAATAAAAAAAAAACGGCGTGGGGTCCCCCCAAAAATCCATACCAGACCCTTATCTGAGCATGCAACCTGGCAGGCCGCAGGAAAAGAGGGGGGGACGAGAGACGCCCCCCCTCCTGAACCGTACCAGGCCACATGCCCTCAACATTGGGAGGGTGCTTTGGGGTAGCCCCCCAAAACACCTTGTCCCCATGTTGATGAGGACAAGGACCTCATCCCCACAACCCTGGCCGGTGGTTGTGGGGGTCTGTGGGCAGGGGGCTTATCTGAATATGGAAGCCCCCTTTAACAAGGGGACTCCCAGATCCCAGCCCTCCCCCCTGTGTGAAATGGTAAGGGGGTACCCCTACCATTTCACTAAAAAACTGTCAAAAATGTTAAAAATGACAAGAGACAGTTTTTGACAATTCCTTTATTTAAATGCTACTTCTTTCTTCTATCTTCCTTCATCTTCTTCTTTTTCTGGTTCTTCCTCTGCTGTTCTCGTCCAGCATCTCCTCCGCGGCGTCTTCTTCGCTTCTTCTCCTTGGGCCGCTCCGCATCCATGATGGCATGGAGGGAGGCTCCCGCTCTTCTCTTCATCTTCTTCTCTTCTTCATCTTCTTCTCTTCTTCATCTTCTTCTTTTCTTCATCTTCTTCTCCGGGCCGCTCCGCATCCATGCTGGCATGGTGGGAGGCTCCCACTGTGTGACGCGTCTCCTCTTCTGACGGTTCTTAAATAACGGGGGGCGGGGCCCCCTCTGACGCACGGGACATGATGGGACTTCCCTGTGGCATTCGCTGTGACGTCACAGGGAAGTCCCGTCAAGTCACCGTGCGTCAGAGGGGGGCTGGGTCACTGGGTGGCCCCCCACCCGTTATTTAAGAACCGTCAGAAGAGGAGATGCGTCACACAGCGGGAGCCTTCCTCCATGTCATCATGGATGCGGAGTGGCCCGGGGAGAAGAAGGGAAGAAGACGCCGTGGAGAAGATGCTGGACGAGAACACCGGAGGAAGAACCAGAAGAAGCAGAAGAAGAAGAAGATGAAGGAAGATAGAAGAAAGAAGAAAGAAGAAGCATTTAAATAAAGGAATTGTCAAAAACTGTCTCTTGTCATTTTTAACATTTTTGACAGTTTTTTAGTGAAATGGTAGGGGTACTTTTTACCCCCTTACCATTTCACACAGGGGGGAGGGCCTGTCAGACTGTTCTAAACACGGGAAACATGCGCCCCTTTACAGGCATACTATAGACACCCCCCAGGTACGAAATTTAAAGGGACATTACACTTTTATTCTTTGACTTTAAGAATTATTAAAATCACTGCTCCCGAAAAAACGGCCATTTTTAAAACTTTTTTTCGCATTGATCCATGTCCCCTGGGGCAGGGCCCGGGTCCCCAAACACTTTTTATGACAATAACTTGCATATAAGCCTTTAAAATTAGCACTTTTGATTATTCATGTTCGTGTCCCTTAGACTTTAATGGTGTTCGCGCGTTCGAACAAACTTTTTTCCTGTTTGCATGTTCTGGTGCGAACCGAACAGGGGGGTGTTCAGCTCATCCCTATCCAGGAGGACCAGGAAATTGTAACCTCCCAGGCTCTGGAAGCGCATTGCACAAACCTTTCTGCAAGGCCTCCCGAAGATGTTTCATCCTCTGCTCCCTCTGCGACGGTAAGATAAAGTCCTCAACCTTACCCTTGTAACGTGAATCAAGGAGGGTTGCCAGACAGTAATGATCCCTCTTCTTGATACCACAAATATGAGGATCCTTCCGCAGGCTTTGCTGGATCAGGGAGGCCATGCAGTGTAGGTTTGCTGAGGCATTCGGTCCGGAGTCCTCTGGGTCACTAAGGACGACATGATCTGCAGCCACCTCCTCCCAGCCACGTGCAAGTCCATGGGTTTCTTCGGACTGTAAATTAACCCTTGAAGACTACTGCTGATGCTGAGTGCCAGGCTCCACCTCTATGCTGACACAATCCTCCTCCACCTCCTCGTCCTGTGTGATCGGCGAGCACGCAGGAACACTGTCTGGATAAAGGGGGCCTTGAGAGGTAAGGAAGTCCTCCTCTTCCTGCCTCTGTTCTGCCTCAAATGCCCTGTCTATTATTCCACACAGCGTGTGCTCCAACAGGTGGACAAGAGGGACAGTGTCACTGATGCATGCACTGTCACTGCTCACCATCCTCGTGGCCTCTTTAAATGGTGACAGGACAGTGCATGCATCCCTGATCATGGCCCACTGGCGTGGGGGAAAAAAACCAAGCTCCCCTGACCCTGTCCTGGTGCCATAGTCGCACAGGTACTCATTTATGGCCCTCTGCTGCGTGTGCAGCCGCTGCAGAATGGCCAACGTTGAGTTCCACCTGGCGGGCATGTCACAGATTAGGCGGTTCTTGGCCAGGTTAAATTCCTTTTGGAGGTCAGCCAGCCGAGCACTGGCAGTATATGTATTCGTGCAGGAAAGATCTGGAGAGCCGCACACATGGATGAGCATTTTGCCTGCTTTTTTGAGGAAATAGGAAACTGCTTGAATACCTAAGTGGTGTGGAATGCTTGAATATAAGCTGGTAACATCACAGCTAATCCACCTAAAGTTATCCTCCCATTTTATATCCTGAAGTTTGCTCAGCAGATGATAGGTGTCTCTTATGTAACTAGGTAGGCTGGTTGTTAGGGGTTGTAATTGGGAATCTATCCATTCTCCTAAACTCTCAATTAACGAGCCTATGCCAGCCACAATTGGTCGTCCCGTGAGGGGATTTAACCCCTTATGGATCTTAGACAAATGATGAAATACCGGTATTATAGGATGTTCCAGAATGAATGATTCCTTATCCTTAGATGTAAATATCCCTGCTTGCACTGCTCTATCTAGTAATGTCGTTAGTTCTTTCTTAAAGGGGGTGGTGAGATTAGACAACAACCGTTGATATGTGTGTGTATCGGATAATTGGCGTAAGGCCTCTTCTTTGTAAACCTCTGAATCTAATACTGTGACTATCCCACCTTTATCAGCATTTCTAATGACAATCTTGTCAACTGTTGATAAATTTTTAAGCACTTGTCTCTCCCTAATAGCCACATGTCATTAACCTAGCTAACGAGCACTGAGATCTCATGCTGCTAACTTTCAGCTGCCTAGCATTATTTCATTAATGCTAGGTCATGTGATGTGTGTGTTTTATGTATAAAAGTGGTTATCACTCTTATGTAAGCCAGCTATGAGTAAGCGCTCTGTAAGAGCGTGAAACGCGTTAGCGGCTAAGCTGTGTTGCTCCAGCGGTGTCATGTACTGATTTTATGCCATGTTTTGAATAAAGAAGATTTTATCTGCTCATCGCTGTGTGCGGCTGTCCAGATCTTTCCTGCACGAATACAATTGCATCAGCAACTGCCAGCACCTGGGGCTCTCACCCTTTTGCACAGTGGAAGACAGGAGACTTCAACCTGGTTTGCCTAGAGCGGTGGTAACTATTTCCACTGGCAGTATATGACCGGCGGAAATGCACACTGACTTTCCTGGCCTGCCTCAGGACATCCTGTAAGCCCGGGTACCTGCCCAAGAACCGCTGCACCACCAAGTTAAGGACGTGAGCCAAACAGGGCACATGGGTCAATTGTCCTTGTTGGAGGGCAGAGAGGAGGTTGGTGCCATTGTCGCAAACCTCCATTCCTGGCCTAAGCTGGCATGGCGTCAACCACCTCTGAGCCTGCCCCTGCAGAGCTGACAGAATATCTGCCCCAGCTTGGCTCCTGTCCCTGAAGCACACCAGCTCAAGCACTGCATGGCATCTGTTTGCCTGTGTGCTTGCGTAGCCCCTTTAACGCCTACGGAGCACCACTGGTTCTGAGAACAAATCAGCACAGGAAGAGGCCATAGAGGAAGAAGAAGAGGAGGGGGTGGAGGAGAGAGGTGTGGCAGAATTACTACTCGTAGAATTTTGGAGGCATGGTGGCAGAACAACCTCCAACACTACTGCACCCTGTCCTGCATCCTTCCCAGCTGTCATCAGAGTCACCCAGTGCACGGTGAAAGATAGGTAACCTCCCTGTCCATGCCTGCTGGACCATGAGTCAGCGGTAATATGCACCTTAGCGCTGACCGCCCTGTCCAGCGAGGCATGGACATTGCCTTCCACATGCCGGTAGAGAGCCAGAATCTCCTTCCGTGAAAAAAGTGGCATTTGGGAACCTGTCAGTGAGGTACCGCACATTCCACAAACTCACAGAAGGGGAAAGAGTCTACCAACTAAAAAGGCAGAAGTTGAAGTGCTAGCAATTTAGCCAAGCTAGCATTCAACCGCTGGGCATGTGGATGGCTGGGAGCGAATTTCTTTTGCCGATGGAGCAACTGGGGTAGGGAAATCTGCCTGCTAGAATCGGATGTTGGTGTACCGATAGCAGATTGCCCACAAGTACCTGGCAGTGACACACCTAATTCTACACCTTTATTCCTCTCAGTGCAGGTTTCTGAGGGGACTGAAGGTATAGTGGGGTTGCAGATCCCAGCTGATGAGGAGGAACAAGGAGAGGTCCGCCTTGTTCTTTGGTGTGGGTCTTTTAGGTAGTGTTGCCAATGAGCTGCATGGGAGCTCGACATATGTCTGATTAAGCATGTGGTGCCCAAGCGCTTGCTGTCTAGTCCGCGCTTTATATGCTTCAGACATATGTTGCAAATAGCAACGGTGCGATCTGCTGCACACGTCTCAAAAAAGGCCCACACCAAAGAACTCTTGGAATAACGTGCGGAGTCACCAGCGCCCTACATTTGCAGAGCTCTGCAGTGTGATGCAGTCGGTTGGCTGTCCTTAAGCTGGCCCCTGGAGGGCATCCTGCCTCATTGAAGATGTGCCTCCTCCTCCTCCTCTCTCCTATTAGGCACCCACGTAGAGTCAGTGAGCTAATCATCCCCTCCCTCCTTGTCCCTGGAGCAAACCTGGCAGTATGCTGCAGCTGGGGAAACATGACTGCCAGTTTGTTGTTCTTCTCGGGCAACCCCTCTCTCTGGGCTCACGTTACTGCCTTCCTCAAGCTGGGTACCATCATCGGAGCCTTCAAAATGCTGCACATCCTCCTGCAGCATGTACCCGACACTGTGGTCGAGCAGTTCGGGGGACTCCTCCGGTGGGGCTAGGGAAGGAGTAACTGATGATGACCTAGAGTCCAAGGAATAGGCCGCTTTGGCACCTGCAATGGCAGCCAAGGTAGCCTGGGTGACAGAGGATGAGGAAGATGAGGACGGCTTGGTCATCCACTCTACCAACTCTTCGGCATGTTGTGGCTCAACATGGCCAGCTGCCGAGAAAAAGGACAAGCACGCCCCACGGCCACATGCTGATGAGGATGCACTGTGTCCATGACCAGCACTGTTGCCTCTAGACACAGAGCCTGCTTGCCCTCTTTTATTGGCCTGTGATTGTCTGCCTCTCCTTGTTGGCCTTCCAGACATACTGTCTTTGATGTATTGGAATAGGTACACAAGGAATGGCCTACAGTGAGATGTAGCTGCACAAAGCTGGGATGTATATACAGTGGGGACGGAAAGTATTCAGACCCCCTTAAATTTTTCACTCTTTGTTATATTGCAGCCATTTGCTAAAATCATTTAAGATCATTTTTGTTCCTCATTAATGTACACACAGCACCCCATATTGACAGAAAAACGCAGAATTGTTGACATTTTTGCAGATTTATTAAAAAAGAAAAACTAAAATATCACAGGGTCCTAAGTATTCAGACCCTTTGCTCAGTATTTAGTATAAGCACCCTTTTGATCTAATGCAGCCATGAGTCTTTTTGGGAAAGATGCAACAAGTTTTTCATACCTGGATTTGGGGATCCTCTGCCATTCCTCCTTGCAGATCCTCTCCAGTTCTGTCAGGTTGGATGGTAAACGTTGGTGGACTGCCATTTTTAGGTCTCTCCAGAGATGCTCAATTGTGTTTAAGTCAGGGCTCTGGCTGAGCCATTGAAGAACAGTCACGGAGTTGTTGTGAAGCCACTCCTTCATTATTTTAGCTGTGTGCTTAGGGTCATTGTCTTGTTGGAAGGTAAACCTTCGGCCCAGTCTGAGGTCCTGACCACTCTGGAGAAGGTTTTCTTCCAGGTTATCCCTGTTCTTAGCCAAATTCATCTTCCCCTCGATTGCAACCAGTCGTCCTGTCCCTGCAGCTGAAAAACACCTTCACAGCATGATGCTGCCACCACCATGCTTCACTGTTGGGACTGTATTGGACAGGTGATGAGCAGTGCCTGGTTTTCTCCACACATACCGCTTAGAATTAAGGCCAAAAAGTTCTATCTTGGTCTCATCAGACCAGAGAATCCTTTTTCTCACCATCTTGGAGTCCTTCAGGTGTTTTTTAGCAAACTCCTTGCGGGCTTTCATGTGTCTTGCACTGAGGAGATGCTTCCATCGGGCCACTCTGCCATAAAGCCCCGACTGGTGGAGGGCTGCAGTGATGGTTGACTTTCTACAATTTTCTCCCATCTCCCGACTGCATCTCCCGAGCTCAGCCACAGTGATCTTTGGGTTCTTCTTTATCTCTCTCACTAAGGCTCTTCTCCCCCAATAGCTCAGTTTGGCCGAACGGCCAGTTCTAGGAAGGGTTCTGGTTGTCCCAAACATCTTCCATTTAAGGATTATGGAGACCACTGTACTCTTAGGAACCTTAAGTGCAGCAGAACATTTTTGTAACCTTGGCCAGATCTGTGCCTTGCCACAATTCGAGCTCTTCAGGCAGTTCCTTTGACCTCATGATTCTCATTTGCTCTGACATGAACTGTGAGCTGTAAGGTCTTATATAGACAGGTGTGTGGTTTTCCTAATAAAGTCGAATCAGTATAATCAAACACAGCTGGACTCAAATGAAGGTGTACGTTTATTAGAAGAAATGGACAGCACCTGAGTTAAATTTAAGAGTGTCACAGCAAAGGGTCTGAATACTTAAGACCATGTGATAATTCAGTTTTTCTTTTTTAATAAATCCGCAAAAATGTCAACAGTTCTGTGTTTTTCTGTCAATATGGAGTGCTGTGTGTACATTAATGAGGAAAAAATGAACTTAAATGATTTTAGAAAATGGCTGCAATATAACAAAGAGTGAAAAATTTAAGGGGGTCTGAATACTTTCCGTCCCCACCGTATATACTGATTATACTGCAGCTAGCTGAATCGCCTGCCTGCCTGTAGTATTATTAGGAAGAAAACAACAGGAATTGTCTCAGTGAGCTTTAGCTGCCCACTGTGCCCAGTATACAGCACACTAATATACTGCAGCTAGCTGAATCAACTGCCTGCCTGTGGTATTATTAGGAAGAGAACACCAGCAATTGTCTGCAGTTAGCTTTAGTTGATCACTGTGCACAGGATACAATACACTGACTGAAAATACTGCAGCTGCCTTCCTGTGGTATTATTAGGAAGAGAACACCAGCAATTGTCTGCAGTTAGCTTTCGTTGCACACTGTGCACAGGATACAGTACACTGACTGAAAATACTGCAGCTGCCTGCCTGTGGTATTATTAGGAAGAAAACACCAGCAATTGTCTGCAGTTAGGTTTAGTTGCACACTGTGCACAGGATACAGTACTCTGACTGAAAATACTGCAGCTGCCTGCCTGTGGTATTATTAGGAAGAGAACACCAGCAATTGTCTGCAGATAGCTTTAGTTGCACACTGTGCACAGGATTTAGTACACTGACTGAAAATACTGCAGCTGCCTGCCTTAAGTATATTAGGAAGAGAATAACAGGAACGGATCTATCTAAACTGAATACAGTGTAGGATGCATATATATACTAAATACACTGACTGCAGCTAACTGACTCGCCTGCCTGCTCTATCTAACTCAAATGAAATGACACTGTCTCTCTCTCTATCTCTCAGCATGCCGGAACACACTACACAAGGCCGACTTCCAGGTGGCCTTATATAGTGTGGGGTGTGTACTAAATCCCCTGAGGTATAATTGGCCAAAGCCACCCTGCCTTTGGGCAATTATGGCCCTCCGTTCTTACTGCGCCGTGATTGGCCAAAGCATGCGGGTCATAGTGCATGCTTGGCCAATCATCAGCCAGCAATGCACTGCGATGCCGCAGTGAATTATGGGCCATGACGCGCCACTCGAATTTGGCGTGAACGACCCATAATGTTCGTAATTCGACGAACAGTCGAGCGGCCGATGTTCGAGTTGAACGTAAGTCGAACTCGAAGCTCATCCTTATTCAAAAGAATCATTATGCCTCATAGATTATACATTGGGTTGTTTTCTTTCCAAAATTGGGTCATTTTTGGGGCGTTTCCATTGTCCTGGTTCTCCAGGGCCTTCAAAAGTGTAAGAGGTAGTCAAGAAATGATATGTGTAATTTATGCTCCAAGAACGCCTGTGGGCACTCCCTGCATGTTGGGCCTCTGTATGTGGCCACGTTGTGTAAAAGTCTCACACATGTGGTATTGCCATAGTCAGGAGGAATAGTAGAATGTGTTTTGGGGTGTAATTTGTGCTATGCATATGCTATGTGTGAGAAATAACCTGCTAATATAACAATTTTGTGAAAAAAAAGAAAAAAAAATCTTGATTTTGCAAAGAATTGTGGGAAAAAATTCCAACTTCAAAAAGCTCACTATGCCTCTTACTAAATACCTTGGAATGTCTACTTTCCAAAAAGGGGTAATTTGGGGGGTATTTGCACGTTCCTGGCTTGTTAGGGTCTCAAACGCAAAAAATAAAAAACCCAGAGGTTTTTACCACCAAAAGAAAGCTCTATTTGTGTGAAAAAAGGACAAAAATTTCATATAGGTACAGTGTTGCATGACTGAGTAGTTGTCATTCAAAATGTGAGAGCACCGAAAGCTGAAATTTGGTCTGGTTAGGAAGGGGGTTTAAGTGCCCAGTGGGTAAGTGGTTAATATCCATAACAGACCCAAAGGGCCTGGTTACGGACTGGGGGGGGGATGCCATTTTTTTCAATGATATTTATCTATATTGCCGGGACCTGACAATACATCATAGCCGCAAGCAGTTTTTTTTTTTTGAAAAAGAACATGTTTATTCACATTTAGGACATACATGTGTGGTATAGTTAACATACATCAACATGAGTAGGGTATGCATTATATCTAAGCAGAGGTTATATTCACATTATACTCTAAGTTTGCTTCTATCATAACATCTCCTAGAGTGACATGGTATTTAGTACTCTAGTCATCTTTCTCCTTTTGCATATATCTCCTCCAGCATGCTATACATCCTAATATGTATTGTGGCGAGGTGTGAAGTTTATCATGGTCTCTCTTCACCCCTATATTTCTTGTTACTGTCAGTTATTCCGTACAGGTGTCACTGGAGTCTAGCTACCTATCCCAGATCCGGTTGTACTTGTTCGGGCAACCCCTATGCTTATACAACACCTTTTTGTTTGGCAATGTCTTGATAATTTCAGCAATCCAGGTTTGGATTGTGGGGGAAGTGGCCCTCATCCAAAGTTTAGCAATTACTTTCCTGGCACAAAAAAGAGTTTCGTATAGGAAAGTAGCCAAATACTTTTCAATTGTGATGTCCGAGAGCAGTCCCAGTATGCACAACTTGGGGTCAAGCTGTATGGGCGAACCCATTTGGTCATGTAGGAATTTAATGATTTGTGCCCAGTAACTCTGGATATGTGGGCATGACCATATCAAATGAAAAAACGAACACGGGTTCTCTGAACATCTTGGACAGTTTGGATTCTGATCTTAACAGAATTTAACTATAGCAGCAAGCAGTTTTAAATTACTTTTTTTCCTTTAGAAAGGTCATTTTGCTGCGGTACTGTTATAAACATTGGCAAAATGGCATGTAAAAGCTAAAGCTTTTGACACACAAATATACAAATGATTCTTCTGTTAATTTTACCTAACCTGAAGGGGAGGTGGTATTTGCTTACTATACCAGTGAAAGAATCGTTTTAATCTTATTTTCTACATTTTTATAATAGAATTCTAATATGTACCATTATTAAAATATGGTATGATGTAAAAATGTAAAATATATATTGAATCATTAAAATCAGAACACATGGTAATTTAGATGTTAAATATGAAATAATGCTAATAAATCAGAACACTGTACACATTGTCACTGCCGCATATGGACAGCTAAGCACCATACTAGTGCTGTCAGCAGCATGCCTCTTGAAAGTGGTTATGGTTTCCTTAGCAACAAAGATCATGATTGCCAACATGAATAAAGTAAACTCCATTCTATTCCAGCCTGTCACTTCCCAAACACAGTTTTGCTTCCAAATTCTCTATAAGAAGCACACAATGGTAAAATGCCTCATTTCTCAGATGACACATTCTGTCTTAAGGCATTAAGTCTGATTTAATCAGCTTTTGCTCTCAGTCGGCCACATATAAAATGTATAATAAAAAGCTACATATTTAAGCAGGAAAGGGATTTCCAGAAATCTGTCTTACACAAATAGATATAAGCACATATTTAACATTCACTCTGCCAATGTTCCAACTGATACTTCTAATCAAGATTTTTTTTTGTTTTTTGTTTTTTCTTCTTTGCATTCATTTTTCTCCTTATGCCGTGTACACACGAGCGGTTTTGCCGTCGGAATAAACTCTGAAGGTTTCTCCGACGGAATTCCGATGGCAAAGTGCAACTGGCAAGAGCGCGATGACTTACAGCATGTATGACGGGACTAGAAAGAGGAAGTTCAATAACCAGTAGCCAATAGCTTCTGTCTCGTACTTGCTTCAGAGCATGTGTCGTTTTTGGTACGTATAGGAATTGGTTCCATCTGAAAAATGTAGAATATGTTCTCTTTCTAGGTCCGTCAGATATTTCGACATAAACAGTCAGATGGGGCATACACACAATCGGAATATATGATAAAAAGCTTCAGTCGGGCTTTGTCTGTTGGAAATTCCACTCATGTGTACACGGCATTAGAATTATGGCATGCCAGGTATACAGATTAGTATCTCTGTTCTTTGATGGTCATTATAGATCCCATGATTCCATCCTATTACTCTTTAACACAAGGCTGCTACTTTAAAGTTTATCTCCGGTCACTGCCTATTGGCTGTCAAGCAAAATATGGACACCTAAAGAAGGACCTTGCTGCTCGTAAACTAAAGAAGTAAGAAAACTTGTGATTGGAGCAGCACCTGACCACAAATTTAGGTGAGTAAAAAGTGAATTTAGGCATCATAGTCAGCAAATAGTTAAAAAGGGGTGGGGAGATAGGGGGAGCCAGGGGGAGCCAGGAGATCAGCTTTCCTCAAAACAGCTAAGGGTCACCAGATTCTTCAGCACCACCATTCTTGTCCCAGGAGATATTGGAAATGGAAGGAAGTTTATACTAAACTTCACTGAAATCCCTCTTGGGAGTAGCACATCATAAGCAAGGGGGTTAGCATTTCCTGATAGCTATAATGACAATGATATCCAAATCTGCATTTTATAAGAGATCATAGGGAAAGCTTCACACTGTTTTCTGTAAATTATGTAGCAAAGGAGGGAGGTGAGGTGGATGGATTTTATTTGAGTGTATAATGCAGTATTGTGTCTGTGTGTGGGCTCATAATGCTGTATTGTGTGTTTATAGGTCTGCAGTGTATGTGTATAAAAATATTATTTAAACTGAAAGAAGAACATGCCAAACGAAACCACTAGTGATTTTACTAAGTTTAGTTCCAGATGTAATATATCATTCTGATTTTTTTTCTGATATTGTTTCACATGGCTAGTTATGTACAGTTATGATTTTACTGAGTTTTTATGTTACCAAACTGCTCTTTTTAATACATGCAGGGAAAAGAAATGGGTTCACCTCACTAGTGACTTTCCCAGCTTCTCTTGCCTGCTACACATTTTCTTACCTTGTCCTTTCACCACTAGAAGTGAAGAGAAACAACTGATACTGCTACAGAAGAACATGTCACATATTCTCCCTCTTCCCATGTGATAATACTGCTGCTTGGAAATTGGCACCAAGCATTATCACATAGGCACAGAAATTAGAAATCTGATAATAATGCTCAACAGCCATATGTTTGTCTATAGGTGAATAAATGTTGCCCACCTGAACAGCATGAGTTTGATCATATATTCACCTTATATGTGAGTAATGCCGCGTACACACGGTCAGACTTTTCATCTACAAAAGTCCGACGGACGCCGATGGACTAAAGCTGGCTGACAATCCGATTGTGTGTGGGCTTCCCCGGACTTTCAGCTGCAAATCTGACGGACGTTAGATTTGAAACATGCTTCAAATCTTTACGTCGTAACTACGGCAGACCAAGAAATCCGCTCGTCTGTATGCTAGTCCGACGGACAAAAAAACTACACATGCTCATAAGCAAAAACTAAACGGAAGCACTCGGTCTACTAAAACTAGTGTTCGTATTGTAGGTAGCACATTCCTCACACTGCAAATTCTGTGATCGTTGAATGCAGCGCATTAATGTCTTCTTTAATAATGCTATAAGAACGAAGATGTTTTGCTGTTCATATTCAAACAGAGTTCTCCCAAACTGATTTCTGGATTCTTTTTCTCTTTGATCTCATGAATGATATAGTTTTATTTTTAAGAAAAATGTCTCCATACTACTAATAATTTTTACACTTGTTTTTTTGGCAAGTCATCTTTTATTTTAGAATTTTTCCAGATGTTTATTTTATGATTGTTGTCGAACTTATTTTATCTTTATCTACCTTTTTTTTTTTTTTTTTTTTTTGGGGGGGTTTGTAAAGTTACCACAAAGAACCTTTTTTTTTTTTTTTTTTTTTTTTTTTAGTTTTGTAGTTCTTAAATTGAACACAAATACATTTTCTTTCATTTTGTTTGTTTTTAATGTTGTTTGTTTTAACTTACCACAAAGAACCATTTTTTTGTTTATTGTGTTTTTTTCTTTTGTATATAAAGTTAACACAAAGAACCTTTTTTGGTTATGTATAATTTTTTTTTTTTTAAGTTACCACTAGAACATTATTATTTTTTTTTGTGTGTTTTTGCAACCTCAAGGAGATTGTTGTCCCTTGGTAATTTAACATTGTGTCTAAATCAATGATTTAAATTAAAACACATAAAGTCTTTTCATAAACTCAAATATCCATTTATTTATGGTCTAAAGAAAATAAAGAGGAAGTCAACGCTGGAAAAAGTCTGTGGACAAGAAAATTGGGATCTTGAGGAGTCCATATAAGAGGGAGCACAATCTGGTCCAGGAATCCCAGAGATCAACAGCAGCAGCAGATGATATAGATGTCTCCAGACTGTGGTACTACAACAGCCTGCGTCTTCTGTCAGACCAGACTGAACCCAGGTCATCAATTTCTTCTCTTCCCTGCAGCCTTTCCTCCACGCTGCCCTGCACCCTTCCCTGCAGCCTTCCCTGCAGCCTTCTTTGGAGGCTGTGGCTCTGGTGTTTGAGTTGTGGCAGGAGGAGAAGGAGGAGGAGGAGGAGGAGGGGGGCTGCCTCATGTAATTGTGTGTTGCTGGTTAGCGTGCCCTGCAGCCCCTTGTGTATTGTTTCCCCAAACAGTCTCTCACAAATGAGGCGTTGGCCCCACTCCATTTGAAGCAGCCTGCTGGCTAAGTAGCACCCATAGGTCTCTTCAGCTTTGGGGGGGCTCCTAAAAAAATTGGTGGCCTCTCGCATGAGGCGCACGGATGCCTCCTGTGTCACCGTCCCCTTCCTGGCCCTTTTTTTGGAAGACGGAGGGGAGGCACTTGTGATTATGTCAGGCTCCTACTGGGCTGTGAATACATCTCTTAATAAAAGAGTCTAGAAATCATACACCATAATTTTTTTTTAAGCGGTGGACAAACATATTTAGCCACTACTGTCAATTGATATGTATACATAATTTTTAGGAGAAAATTATTTGAATCAATTATAACATCCAGTTAACATCATTAATATTAGGACAGTAAATATTTGTGAAATTAATTTACCTGACTTCAGATGGTCATATCCGGTTCTTCCAGGATGGAAGACCCAGCTTGGTCCTCATCAGCCTCTGCTGGGGTGGAGGGAAGGGTGTAAGGAAGAGTGCATGGAAGGGTGGAGGGAAGGGTGGAGGGAAGGGTTGAAAGTGATGCCCTGGCTTCAGTCTGGTCATCAAGAAATCATCGTTTATCGTAGTACCACAGCCTGGGTACATATACATCATCTGCTGATGCTCCTGATCTCATGGATTCCTGGATCTTGTTATGCTCCCTCTTATACATGTTCCTCAAGATCCCAATTTTCTTTAACAACGTCTCCATCGTTGCTTCCGGGATGGTCGTCTGGACAAATGTCAGAAGTCTCTCCAGCTTTGACTTCCTGACATGCTTCAAATAATATTGAGGGTGTTTGACCTCCCACAGATTCCTCATCTCTCTGTATTTGTCAATGAAAGCCGACAAAAATTCAGGCTCCTTAAATTTGGCGTTCATAATGTCTGTAAAAGATAAAGACGCAAGACAAAAAACACTTATGTTTCTGCTAAACCCTCATCATCTTATCCCTATGTAGGCCTCATCAATCTGTCAAGCCATATAGGCTGCTTGCTACAAAGTTTTGACCAAATTTATAAATTTAAAATTATCTTCATTTTGTAGCATCCCGGTCCACTATCACCTACGCACAGAACGTACGTACAACACAATACGTAACAACGTTTTATACACTGCACATGCGTAATACTCCGCCTGCTTGGCCCGCCCCTGACGTTCTTTTTCTTTATGCATATACCCCGCCCTTGACTCTACGTACAGAACGTACGTACGTATGACACGTGCGCAAGACCCCTCTTTATACACTGCGCATGTGTGAAACTCCGCCTGCGCCGCCCGCCCCTGACGTTCAATTTTAACTTAGATTCTCCGCCCCTTGACTCTACGCACAGAATGTACGTACGACACGTGCGCAAGACCCCTCTTTATACACTGCGCATGTGTGAAACTCCGCCTGTGATGTGATGTGATGCTAATAAAAGAAAAAATTCTTACCTTAATATAGTCCTTCTGCAGGACCTGGATGATGGCAGAACAGGTCTCTGGGATAATGATCCCCAGAGCCTGGGGGGAGATGCCTGTCGAGAACTTGAGGTCCTTCAGGCTTCTCCCTGTCGCCAAGTACCACAACGTGGCAATAGCCTTTGCTCCAGAGTGATGGCTTGCCTCATGCAGGTCTCCTGCTTGCTGCTATAGGGGGTCAGCAAAGCCAACAAATGGTCTAAAACGGGGTCCGTCATCCGGAGAAAGTTCCTGAAATCCTCAGGATTATTCTCACGGATCTCACAGAGCAATGGCATGTGACAGAACTGGTCACGCTGGAGCAACCAATTCTTGGTCCATGAACTCCTCCTCGCCCTGTTCATGGACTGGTCTTGGGCTGAAGAATGAACTACAGCACCAAGCACATACAATGCACAAGCTCGACGACGAGTACGTACAGGTAACATGGCTTCAAAATGGTCGGCTGGTCAGAACGCACTTAACAGAACGCACTGAAGAACAGCAAGGCCTGTGAAGAGCGACCTGAAAATCAGGAACGAGCGGACAATAAAACAAAGATTTCTCAATGCCAACTGACCAAACGCACTGAAAAGCAGATACAAACCTCACAAGCGCAGACTGAACAACAGTTAAAACGAACTGAAAAATACGAGTCTCACAAGCGCGAATCGTCTCTCACCAAACTTCTACTAACACGAGATAAACACGAGATTAGCAGAAGGAGCCCAAAGGGTGTCGTACGGGCTAGTGAACTTCCGTTTTATAGTCTCGTTGGACTTGGTGTATGTCCCCGCGTACTAGGCTGTCGAACTTTTGTGTGATCGTGTGTAGACAAGTCCGTTCATTAGAAAGTCTGCCGCAAGTCCACCGCAAGTCCGCCAAAAGTCTGTCAGACGGGCTGTCGGACTTTTGTAGACGAAAAGTCCGACCGTGTGTACGCGGCATAAAACTAAATGTGAGTTTTGGAGGCAAATATATGATCATACCTATGCTGTTTAGGTGGGCAACATCTATTCACCTATAGGCAAACATGTGGCTAATGATCATTATTATCACATCCCCAAGGTAAGGTTTTTGTAATGGGGGTGGGATTGGAACAAAGTTCTCTTACAAAGAGAATTAAGATGGATCTATACTCTCCGAACCAATAACCCCCTAGGTTTAAATAAAAAGGTTAGATACAAGTCCTTCCTTGATGGGTTTGTATCTGCCAAATCACAAACGCTCCTTTGATGATTCACTGTGGGTTTTTTTTGTTTGTGTATAAAAATAAGGTGTGTTTGTATTTTATTTGGTATGACTTTTGTATTTTGTTTCTCTATTATCTTTTGTTACACATATACTGTATACCCCCTTCATTCTGTTTTGGAATATGTTTAGAGATTTATTTGTATATTATACATTTTTTTTGTATGTTCAATGCATCTTTTGGTTGTCTGCTGTCCTGCTAGGTCATGCTATTGTGAATAGCATCCAGCACGCATAGGCCATTTCCTTCCCCCCTGCTGGTGGGAATTATGGCAGGGGCTTTTTGGTTCCTCTGGTTAGCTTTGTCCTTTGGTGAGTAGGATGTAGGTTAAGCAGGGGGAACCTTGCTGTGAGCCCAGAGCCTCCTCCCCTGTCCATGCTTTGTATGCTTGTCGTGTAGGTCCTCTGTGAGCAGAGGAATGACTGTGTGTGTCAACGCCCACTGGTGCGCAATGACATCATTACCGTGCTGTTTGACATTGTCATGACTGGAAGTGACAGGGAGCATAAATGGAATACAGGAAGTGATTCACCTTCCTATCCCTTGGGGTGATTTGTGCCACCTGTGCTGGTTGGTGCCATTTAGATGTTGTCCCATTGGTGATTTTTGGTCACATAAGGATTTTAGCTTTTTGTATTAGTTATATTACAGAGATGGATGTGTGTTGCTACTGTTAACTCTTTGAGTTTAGACATACAGCAGGGTGGGTGTGAGTTTATGGGGGCAGCGCTCTATGATAGGTCCTGTAGGAAAGTGGTGAGACTCTTACTGATTTCTGGAGGGTTTAAATGCTCTATTTTTTGATTTACTTTAATAGTTTGGTCCCCCTACTCTTTTCCCATGTTTGTCCACTTGCAGTATCCTCTTAGATCATGGGGTTTTCATGGGAAAAATGTCTAATTTCAGCTTCTCTAGAGATTTTTGTAGGCAAGCCTTATTGGGTGTTTTTTTATTGGTAAATAAATATTTTTTATAGTCCTTGCAGTTGGTGGGGACTTCCGATGCTCCTTGTGCTGTACCCTATTGCACTTGGGTGGTGTCAGGATCACTTAGTGCTCCTGCTCCACCATTCCAGCATCCAGGTGTTGGCTGTTGCATTGCCCCTGTCTGTGTTCACCTGCAAGGTGATTGATCTGGTCAGTCACCTGATGTAAGCAAACAGAACACTCTATCCCCTGCTTGTGATAGAGACAGCGTTACCTGCATTGTTCCTGATCAAGCCTCCCATTTGTCTGCCCTGCTTTGCTGTTGGATTTCCCTGTGTATGACCTGGATTGGATATTGGACTATTCCCTGAACTCAGCCTGCCTTTTACCTGGACTATCATAAAACCACGCTATCTGTCTGCTAAACTGCAAGTAGTCTGTTGTTTGCTCTGTTCCCGTCTGCCCTGGTGTGGTGGCCAGGCACTATAGCATTGTGTATAAGTCCTGGGGGCAACCAAGTACCGGTAGGCCTGCTTGACTTAAGGTTGAAGCACACAGTAGCTGGCTATAGTGTCTGACCACCTGCATTGAGATAGACATGACATTTGTGACAGTATTACAAGCCTTTAACAAAAACTTTCTGTCAAAATGGACACTACACATGTCTGTTTATTTGCTGAGGAAATTTTCAAACTGTCCAGGAACTGTCTGTGCCTGTAAACGTACCTCCAGCAGTAACGCAGGAGCCAGAGCCCAAAGTTAACCCACCTGACCGTTTTTCTGGTGACCTCCATGTGTTTTCTAACTTTAAAAATAGTTGTATGCTATACTTTAAGCTTAAACCACACTCCTCTGGTTTTGAAGCACAGAATTATTACATGGTTGCAGGGGGATCCCCAGTCTTGAGCGTTTATTCTCCCCGTAGATGACCCAGTCAGATTGTCATTTTTTTCAAGGCCTTAGGTTTACTGTATGATGATCCTGACCATGCCCATTCAGCTGAAGCTAACCTTGAGTCATTACGTCAAGATAAACGCACCGCTGAGCAATGCTGTTCTGATTTCCGATGCTGGGCACCTGCCTCAGGGTGGAATGAGACAAAAGGAAAAAATAACAGCGCCCTCTAAATGCAGCATATTTTTCAATAGATTTAATATAATGGATTAAAAAACACTCACATGGCAGCAGTAAAATTACAGCATGTAAAATTACAATGATTCATCCGCATGGTCCCCAAATGGTATGCGGCTCACAGGCTGATAGAAAGTGTCCTCAGTCCTGTGGCTGTCCGGTCGATTTGCACACAGCACTTGGGATGTGGATCGTAGATCCTCCGTGATGTTGTGATGTTGTCACATCCTGTTCTTTTGTATAGGTCTGTCCCTTTATAAGAGCACCTCATAATAACTACTATTGCCGTCACTATTTTCAACTATAATTACCATTATCATTATCCCCAACAAATCATTTTATATTAATACTTAGTTTGTTTAATTTAATACCATATAACCTCGTTCTTTTCCCCCTCTCTTCCCCCCTCCTTTCTCCCTTCCTCCACGATATAGAAAGTTTTTGCTTACACTGTCATTATGGTTACTGGGTTTACTATATCACAGTCTGGTCCCAATCATTGTTAAATCCTCCCCCATGCTTGATTGTCGTCTCCTCCCATTTGCTTTATGGTATAAGTGTCCTTAATTAAGATGGCCACCAGCTAAGCCTGATGAAGGAGCACGCGTGCTCCAAACGCGAAGCACCGCCCGCCGACACCGTTCCTGGATGTGACAACATCACGGAGGATTTACGATCCACATCCCAGTCTCCCGGAAGTGCTGTGTGCAAATCGACCGGACAGCCACAGGACTGAGGACCCTTTCTATCAGCCCGTGAGCCGTAAACCATTCGGGGACCATGAGGATGAATCATTGTAATTTTACATGCTGGAATTTTACTGCTCCCATGTGAGTGTTTTTAATCCATTATATTAAATCTATTGTAAAACACACGGCATTTAGAGGGCACCGTTCTTTTTTCCTTTTGTCTTGTTCCAGAGCCTCTTTTAGCTTTTATGGACTAGCTGCCTTCTATATAGTCAGCAACCTATCATCCTTACATGGACAATTGATTACAGACTTGTTATGAAATACCCATATTCACTACCAGTTCCCATTTTATGTCCCCCCCCCACACTTTTTTTTAGCCATTTGTATACAGACACATCCTGAGTGCACCATATTAACCCCTTGTTTCTTGTCTCAGGGTGGAATGACCTCGCTCTAAGAAGCCAATTCAGGTTAAGCTTATCAGACTCTATCAAGGACTCCTTACTTTACTACCCTGAACCAAAGTCATTGAATGAAGCCATGCAAGTAGCCATCTATATAGACAGGTGTTTACAGGAAAGGCGTACAGAGAGGTTTGTTTCTTTGACCCCTAGTACTTGTAGTGATCGGGTATAATAATTAATATTGGGTGTATAGATAATTAATATTTAGGTATTATAATGATGATGATGTAAGTACTCTTCCGCAGCAACCCAATTCTTCCAGAGAGATGCACTTTATTGACTTCCAACACAGAACAAAGTCCAAAGTCCACAGATGACAAAGAAATCCGACAGAGGAAATATAATTCAGAAACCCATCTCCTAGGTCTGTGTCTTCCCAGCCATACACAGACAAACCTCACCTCATACACAGACGAGCCTCACTCCCCCAAACCTATAGACTGAATGTCGTGTTATATTCACTAAATATTGAATGGCTGAGCAATTTGATTGGCCGTTTCAATTTAGGACATTGATTAGCTTTAGTCTTTCAAACAGACAACAACCCCCAGCCGTGAACAGCCGTGAACCACCCCAATTTGCACTCCCGCATATCAACATCAACAAGTCCCCTTTAGATATATTAATTAGATAAACAGAACACCCTTTTGAGCCCTTGGAATACCTACATTCCTGCATATCAACAAGCCCCCCTGATAATTTAGCCCCACAGGAGGGAGCCTCCGCTAGGCCAACCCAAAACACTCCCTGATCCCATCGTTACCCCCTCAAGTCTAATTACCATCAATAAATATTTCTTCTATGGTCCTTTAAACAATGTACCCTTTGAAATGTTCAATTAGGTTAACAGCCCATACCTCACACCCCTAGGTAGACTTGCATGAGACTAACACATCAAAGGGTTTTCAGCTGTCCCCTTGCTATGCTAAAATTCAGTTGGACAATGCAACTGAATTTCTGGTCAGCATGACACTCCAATACAATATTATACATAAATTGGCCAACATATTACAACAGTACTCTGCCCACCTTTTCTTCATTTTCTGAGCCCTCTCAGCCTCACCAGGAGGATGAGCCCATGCAAATTGGCGCTACCCTATTATCCTCTGGGGAAAAGGCTAGAAGGAGATCTCAGGGTATCTGCTTATATTGTGGCAACCACGGCCACTTTGTCGCTAGCTGTCCTAATAAGCAGAGAAATGCCAAGAGTCTAGTGCGGGTGGGGTCTGCTTCTATAGACCATACTGTGTCTGTTTCCCTCAGAGATGGCTTATTTGTTCCTGCACAACTTAGTTCTGCCAAGTTTTCTCACCACCTATCCACTATTATTGACTCTGGTGCTGCTAGCAATTTCATTGATAGGGACCTAGCACACAAGCTACATATTCCGGTGACTAAGGTGCACAGACCCTATTCAGTCTTAGCCGTTGATAATTCTCCCTTGTCCATGGGTCTGACCATTGGGGAATTTCACAGGGAGACAATCAGCTTCTACCTAAACTCCTCTGCTGCCTATCCCCTTATCTTGGGGTATCCCTGGCTTAAACTTCACAACCCGCACATAGACTGGGCTGCAGAGGCGATTGGGTCCTAGTCCCAGACCTGCATCCAGAATTGCATTAAAACCGCTGAGCGGAATCTGATAAGTGGACCTTATACTTTTGTCTTTAAATTCTCATTTCAATAAATGTTATACTTATGTTGGCCAAGAATGTTTGTGTCTAATCTGCTTGCAATGTTATGTGCAAAAGTACTATTTTTTTTCTTGTTTAAATCCACAGTGGTCTGAAAAAGGCCATGGTAAGGTCTGGATGAACATGTCAAGAGGAGAGAAAAGTGAAGTCAGACCCCAGCAGCATCCATAAAAGAAGACTTGCTGAACAGAATTACAAATCTTTTGGCAGGATATACTGAAGGACACCTCACAGCTGGAGAGGTGGACCCTGAGGACCCATACACATCATATTGCCGCCTGTTACTACATGCCTACTACCCCTGCAGGAGTGCAGGGAGCTGGTGAGTGGGGATCTTTGAGGGGGAGCACCGCAAGTCACTGGATTTGATCAGCTGTTCTCACGAAAGTCACTTACCACAGACGTTTTTACTTCCTGTTACTGTACTTTGATACACTACAACATATATATTTCTTTTTTTCTCGTACCAATTTTTTCACTACTAATTTTGTCATTAATTTTTCACCAGTTTTTTATTATTTAATGTGCGGTCCTGCACTATACACCTAATGTTGGGACTATTTAATTCACCTTTATGCTTATAAGCACACTTGGACACATTTGGGAATCAACATAAGTTTTTATCGTGGTGTTTTACTACTTATTTTATTTTATTTATTGGATTGTCATATATTAATTTTTATAAGTTGTCACTTAATCAATTTATGATGATTTGCCACACGGTGTATGCCTGCATGTAGGGATGAGACTGACCTGGTAGTACAGTCCATTCAGGTAATGCTGGACACTTAGATCCACTACCTAATGAATGATAAAGGGGTGTATTTATTTATTATATTTTTTCTGATTTCTTTGTCCCTTTGAGGTTCATCCAATTATAAATCAAGGTACCCTGGTAAGGTAGCGCCATTGACCCCTAATAGACTTTCCATTAATATTTAACTCACTCCCTAGGGGGTAGTGTAAGGGGAGGCTGCAGGCCTTTAGGTTCGTGAGCGCGGAAACCCATCCCTTATTTAGATCAATGTCTGTTTGTCATGTCTGTTTGTTTTTTGGACTTCTTTTTGGATTTTTTCAGATTTATTTCGATTGACTTATTACGGTGGCACCTTTTTGTGATGTGATTGGAGTGTGTATGTCACACACCACCTTGCACTTTATATGCGATTTTGCACAGTTCCCAGGAAATTTTACTTATTGCTGTGGTTTGCACATCCATTTATTTGCACATTATGCCTAGAGCTGCACATGTTGCTTCATTATCACTCATGTATGATTTATTTGCACAATTAGTTTGTTGTTTCATATAATTTGTTTTGGTCTTTGCACATTTATTGCTGCTGTTTTTTGCACGTATTCATATTCACGTCCAGGTCTGCATTTTAGTGTTTAATTTAATATGTGATTATCTATAGATTATTTATGATTTTGCACAATATTCCTCCTGCACTGTCCTATTAGATATTGTACATGAGACTGCCCTCTATTATTACTACTTCATCTTATCATACATGATCTTATAGCTGACAGCTTTTACTTTCCACTTGACTGCAGCATTTACCTGATACTGCCACCTGTAGCAGTATTTTTCTCACTCCATCCGGATGGCGCAGCACCCACCCCCAGTTCTCTTTGTTTATTTATGGGCTTCGTTTGACCCCATTCGGTGCTTGCAGCTGTTCTTGTCTGTATCTCTCTCCCCCGGTAGCGCAGGAATAACTTACGTTGCATCGGTCAGATGGCCACCTTCTCCACCGCTCCCTTTCTGACTGACCGAAGCCTCAGCAACACGTTGTCCAGGAGGATCAGGAAATTGTAACCTCCCAGGCTCTGGAAACGCATTGCACAAACCTTTCTGCAAGGCCTCCCGAAGATGTTTCATCCTCTGCTCCCTCTGCGACGGCAAGATAAGGTCCGCAACCTTTCCCTTGTAACGTGGATCAAGGAGGGTTGCCAGCCAGTAATCATCCCTCTCCTTGATACAACGAATATGAGGATCCTTTCGTAGGCTTTGCAGGATCAGGGAGGCCAAGCAGCGTAGGTTTGCTGAGGCATTCGGTCCGCAATCCTCTGGGTCACTAAAAAAGGAAACATTTTTTTGGGGGCACTTTAAATGAGGCTGGCACAAAAGGGATGCTCGCCTCCATCCTGGTCATGGGTTAAAAAGAAAAAGAGAGAGAAGTGGGACTTTAAATGAAGCACACAGCAGCACAACGCAGGTCAAGTGACCAAAATTCATTTATTTAGTATAATCCATGGTATGTAAAAAACATTTTGGGCATCCAACCTCTAAAATGCTGTGGGCATCAAGTCTCTATATAATAAACCATGGATTGATTATACCTAAAATACACATAAATTACACAATAAGTCATGATCCATTGTCACACATAGAGCAAAGATAACAATCAATATGCATGTGTACATTTGTTACTATGATTAGACGTAAAAAGAGCCATGAAAATTAGGACAAATAATTATAATAACAAAAGAGATTTAATGCCATGACAGATACTTATGGAGAAGGAAAAGAAAGGCGCCTCTAAGTGCAGTATGTCAAATTTAATAAAGTGCACAAAGGGTTAAAAGCACTTTCAAGATTGTTGAGTGTTAAAAGACATGATAAAATCAGGAGTCCTCATCTGTGGCATGTGTCCATCCTCAGCACGGTGGTAGAGAGCAGTGTAGAGCCGTCCAGCAGCTGTAAAGCGTTCTCATGCGTGTTGGAAAGAGGAGGCAGCAGGGAAGCCTGTATTCACTGTGGGACACACAAGGCTGATGGTGTCAGTGTAGAGAAGGGGGTGGTAACGCGTTTCGGAGCATGTGCGGCTCCTTCGTCAGACCTCATGGTCTGCCGTTTCGGAGCATGTGTGGCTCCTTCGTCAGACCTCATGACGAAGAATTTATGTTTTTTGGAACTTTTTAAGATACTTTGATATCACTTGGGTGATTTATTTTTTTATACATGGACTTTTTATTATCACTTTGAACATTTTATTTTTGGATTGATTATTCATTTGACATGTGTTTTGTATATTATGTATACACTAAAGGGGAATTACATAGATGAATCGCGGCTATAATTGTTATTGTTTATGTATTTCACTGTAGCACAGTTATTCCCCTCATTTTTCTTACCGAACAGCGACACACTGCCGGAAACATAGTGCCACAAGGACGCCCTGTGACCAGCGAATGTGACGTGACACAGAGAAGAAAGGACCATGCTTCCGCCCCCTCCCCGACACACAAGGGCGGGGAGAGGGGTAGGAGATCCACATAAAACACCGCAGCTAACGGAGGTGAGCAAATGCAGACAGATCAGCAACATCAAAAACACTGTCCAGGGATCGTAGATGCAGACCCAGCAGGACACATTAACCAAACACCAGAATGAAGGGTTGATTGTGGGACCACTGATACCAATGGCCCACATAAATATAGGAAATAATTGTGTGACTGCTGCTGTGTGCTTCCATCCCGGGTTATGTATTCAAAAAAAGGAAACATTTTTATATTGGGACTTTAAATGAGGCTGGCACCAAAGGGATGCTCGCCTCCATCCTGGTCATAGGTTAAAAAGAAAAAGAGAGAAGTGGAACTTTAAATGAAGCACACAGCAGCACAACACAGGTCAAGTGACCAAAATTCATTTATGTAGTATAATCCATGGTATGTAAAAAACATTTTGGGCATCCAACCTCTAAAAAAAAAAAAAAAAAAAAAAAAAAAAAATGTATCCTTTTTTGGATACATAACCCGTGATGGAAGCACACAGCAGCAGTCACACAATTATTTCCTATATTTATGTGGGCCATTGGTATCAGTGGTCCAACAATCAACCCTTCATTCTGTTGTTTGGTTGATGTGCCCTGCTGGGTCTGCATCTGCGATCCCTGGACAGAGTTTTTGATGTGTCTGCATTTGCTCGCCTCCGTTAGCTGTGGTGTCTCACGTGTGTCTCCTACCCCTCTCCCCGCCCTTGTGTGTAGGGGAGGGGGCGGATGCATGGTCCTTCCCTCTCTGCGTCACATCACATTCGCCGGTTGCAGGGAGTTCTTGTGGCACTATGTTTCCGGCGGTGTGTCACTGTTCGGTAGACACACTGGGGAGATGGATTGGTGCTAATCGCCTGACGGCTGAGTCGCCCAGGTGAAAGTGCTCCACTCTCAGGTGTTGTCTGTTGACTTGATGTAGGGGGCTGGGCCATAATGGAACACCGATATAGGCATCTCCAAGGCTGGCTTTCACACACTCCACTTTCCTTCCTGTTCAGCATCACACTCACATGCTTGGAATCGTCCACTCTGTGTACACCAGGTATCATTCCTTTTTCCCTAATTTTTCTTTTTCACTAGTCTTTATTGTTCATGTTCTTTCTTGGCCTCATTTTTTTCTTTGTTTTTTTCTCCACTCCTTCCTATCCCACTCTCTCTCCTTATTTCCACGTTGTCACCACATCACTCATTTTCTCATACTTGCACATCAACACATATCACTATGATTTGTTTCATATAGGTTTCCCACATAGAGGTCCGCATCCTACACTCATTGCAGCCACCAGCAATGGTTTTGCCTATGGCCGTTGTTCCCATTTCCACAGATCACCCTGGCGTCGGGCGGCTTTGCGATTCTGGATGCTGTTTCACTGGATCGCTGATGCAGACGTGAGTTTGGACGCACAACCTTCAATTCATTCTATTTAAGTAAAATATTTGTATACAAAACCTTTTTTCATTTCCTGCTTATTTACTGAATTTTTTTAAATAAAAATATTTTTTAGAATCATTCCATGACGTATGCTCCTGATGAGCGGTTGCTATACAGCGAAACGCACAGAGATTTGATTATTACCAATCTTCCCATATCATGGAATACCAAGATTTCAATGATTCCACTTACCTCCATAAGTATCTGTCATGGCATTAAATCTCTTCTATTATTATAATTATTTGTCCTAATTTTCATGGCTCTTTTTACGTCTAATCATAGTAACAAACGTACACATGCATATTGATTGTTATCTTTGCTCTATGTGTGACAATGGATCATGACTTATTGTGTAATTTATGTGTATTTTAGGTATAATCAATCCATGGTTTATTATATAGAGGCTTGATGCCCACAGCATTTTAGAGGTTGGATGCCCAAAATGTTTTTTACATACCATGGATTATACTAAATAACTTAATTTTGGTCACTTGACCTGCATTGTGCTGCTGTGTGCTTCATTTAAAGTCCCACTTCTATCTCTGGGTCACTAAGGATGACATGATCTGCAGCCACCTCCTCCCAGCCACGTACAAGTCCATGGGTTTCTTCAGACTGTAAATGATCCCTTGAAGACTACTGCTGATGCTGAGCGCCAGGCTCCACCTCCATGCTGACACAATCCTCCTCCTCCTCTTCCTGTGTGATCGGCAGGCACGCAGGAACACTGTCTGGATAAAGGGGGCTTTGAGAGGTAAGGAAGTCCTCCTCTTCCTCCCTCTGTTCTGCCTCAAGTGCCCTGTCCATTATTCCAAGCAGCGTGTGCTCCAACAGGTAGACAAGAGAAAAAAAAACAAGGTCCCCTGACCCTATTCTGGTGCCATAGTCACATAGATACTCATTAATGGCCCTCTGCTGCATGTGCAGCCGCTGCAGCATGGCCAACATTGAGTTCCACCTGGTGGGCATGTCACAGATTAGGCGGTTCTTGGGCAGGTTAAATTCCTTTTGGAGGTCAGCCAGCCGAGCACTGGCATTATATGACCTGCGGAAATGCACACAGACTTTTCTGGCATGTCTCAGGACATCCTGTAAGCCCAGGTACCTGCCCAAGAACCGCTGCACCACTAAGTTAAGGACGTGAGCCAAACTGGGCACATGGTTCAGTTGTCCCTGTCGGAGGGCGGAGAGGAGGTTGGTGCCATTGTCACAAACCACCATACCTGCCTTAAGCTGGCATGGCATCAACCACCTCCGAACCTGCCCCTGCAGAGCTGACAGAATCTCTGCCCCAGTGTGGCTCCTGTCCCCCAAGCACTCCAGCTCAAGCACCGCATGGCATTTTTTTGCCTGCTTGCTTGCATAGACCCTTGAATGGCTACGGAGCACCGCAGGTTTAGAGTACAAATCAGCACAGTAAGAGGCCATGGAGGAAGAAGAAGAGGAGGGGGTGCAGTAGAGAGGTGTGGCAGAATCACCACTAGTAGAATTTTGGAAGCGTGGTGGTGGAACAACCTCCAACACTACTGCACCCTGTCCTGCATCCTTCCAAGCTTCCAGAAGAGTCACCCATTGCGCAGTGAAAGATAGGTAACGTCCCTGTCCATGCATGCTGGACCATGAGTCAACGGTAATATGAACCTTACCGCTGGCCGCCCTGTCCAGCGAGGCCAAGACATTGTCTTCCACATGCCAGTAGAGAGCTGGAATCGCCTTCCGTGAGAAAAAGTGGCATTTGGGAACCTGCCATTGAGGAACCGCACATTCCAAAAACTCAAGGGGGCAGAGTCTACCAACTGAAAAGGCAGAAGTTGAAATGCTAGCAATTTAGCCAAGCTAGCATTCAACCACTGGGCATGTGGATGGCTGGGAGCAAACTTCTTTTGGAGGTGCAGCAGCTGGGGCAGGGAAACAGATTGCCTGGTACAATCTGACGTTGATATACCGATAGCAGATTGCCCGTAAGTACTTGCCTGTGACACACCTAATTCTACACCTTCATTCCACTCAGTGCAGGTTTCAGAGAGGACTGAAGGTATAGTGGGGTTAGAGATCCCAGCTGATGAGGCGCAAGGAGAGGCCCGCTTTGTTCTTTGGTGTGGGTCTTTTAGGTACGCTTGGAAACGAACTGCATGGCAGGTCAAAATATGTCTGGTCAAGCATGTGGTGCCCAAGTGGGTGATGTTTTGGCCACGCGAGATATGCTTGAGACATATGTTGCAAATAGCAGCGGTGGGATCTAATGCACTTGTCTCAAAAAAGGCCCACACCAAAGAACTTTTGGAATAATGCGCAGAGACAGCAGCACCCTGCACATGCGGAGCTCTGCGGTGTGATGCAGTCGGTGTGCTGCCCTTAGGCAGGCCCTTGCAGGGCATCCTGCCTCGTTGGAGATGTGCCTCCTCCTCCTCCTCTCTCCTTTCAGGCGCCCACGTGGAGTCAGTGACCTCATCATCCCCTCCCCCTCATCACTGAAGCAAAGCTGGCAGTATGCTGCAGCAGGGGGAACATGACTGCCAGATTGCTGTCCTTCTTGGGCACCCCCTCTCTCTGGGCTCACGTTACTGCCTTCCTCTAGCTGGGTACCATCATCGGAGCCTTGAAAACGCTTGGCATCCTCCTGGAGCATGTACCCAACACTGTGGTCAAACAGTTCGGGGGACTCCTCAGGAGGACATGGTGGGGCTAGGGAAGGAGTGACTGATGCCATTGATCCAAGAGAAGAGGCCGCGTTGGCAGCTGCTTTGCCAGACAAAGTACCCTGAGCCTGGGTGAGAGAGGATGAGGAGGATGAGGACGGCTTGGTCATCCACTCTACCAAGTCTTCCGCATGTTGCGGCTCAACACGGCCAGCTGCTGAGTAAAAGGACAAGCATGTCCAATGGCCCCGTTCTGATGAAGATGCACCGTCTCCACAACCAGCACTGTTGCCTCTAGACACAGAGCCTGCTTGCCCTCTTCTATTGGCTTGTGACTGTCTGCCTCTCCTTGTTGGTCTTCCAGACATACTAATGGCCTGCAGTGAGATGTAGCTGCACAAAGCTGGGATGTATATATATTAGACATGTGCACACTGAAATATTTTGTTTCAGAGTTTCGTTTTTGTCCAAAAAATAAATTTATTTAGTTACTCCTGAAATTCGTTTTTATTTATTTATTTTTCGTTAAAAATTGCATTCGTTCAAAAATCTAAATTAATTAAGGTATGACTAGTAATAATTATATTTATTAATTATTTTACTAGTCAACCAACATTAGAATTTTTCTATAGCCTATGTGTGGATGCATTTGACCGAAATGTACAATTGCAGCGTCGTACAGTTTAGCTGCTCTGTCGAATGTTCTTAGAACTTTCGACAGACACCATAAGCCAAATATTCGGCGTTTGTATGTTTTTCGTTGCTTTGTCGAATCTTCATTGTTCATATTGAATGGTCTACTCTACCCCAACAGTCAGCCAACTTTCACATTCGTTTTTCAATCTCCAAGTGAAATGGTGGGCGTGGCATCCGACGTTGTGTCAAATATTGATATGGCATTATAATATAGAATCTATAATAATAAATCCCCCCCACAACACGGGCAGCCTCTGAGCTATCATAACACTAGCAACACTAGTATCACTATCAAGTTCACAACACTAACACAATAGCAGCAGATTATTATGAAAAAGTTAAGTTGAACTGTAGCTTGCTTCACTATTGTTCTGCTGCTGTGCTTATGCTTAATTGCTAAATAATTCAGGTTCTCTGACAAACGGACCAGCTAAGATTGACTGTCTTCTAAAATGATTCATTGTATGTGTCTCTCTCTGCTAGCAAATCGTAAGTGAAAGTAAGTTGGCTGTAAGTGTGTACTTAGTTCTAGCTATTTTACTGCCCCTCCTCTTTGGTTATAATCAGCCAATAACATTCATCATCATCATTATTTTTATTTTACTTCCCCCACCCAATTCCAGCAGCGATCTTTTCTCTCTATGTTGTATCTTTTCTCTCTATGTCAAATCTTTTCTCTCTATGTAGAATAATCTTGGACTAATAGAGTTAAGGTTAGGCACATTTGACCACAGGTTCGATAGACACAAATTGTTATTGTCAGTGTCATGTTGAATCTCCTATCTATATCGAACTGTTGTTGCAACGAAAATGAAAATAAAGCATTTGTTTATGTCGGATCTTTCAGTTTTCGTATCCTGCACTTTCGTTATCGTTTGTTAAAACAAGGTTGTTATGCTGTCCCACACTAGTGCTCCTGCATGCAGATGTGTAAACAGCTGCTAAGAGGCCTCTCCTTACAATGAATCAAGTTGTCATTTCATTATAGTTTCAAACACATCTAGACAACAATGTAATAAACTTTTTTTAATCAAAATAGGCATGAACGGGATCTACTGTTAAATATATCCCAAGATATTTCATCGTATTTACCACCTCCATTTGGGGCATCTCTAGCGCAATTATGGCGTCAATGGGGTCAACTGGCAGCAACTCTGACTTTTCCCAATTTATTACTAAACCTGTGAATCTTCCAAAATCCTCCACCAATTGAATTGCCTTTCTAAGGAATTGACCAGTGTCCCCCAAAAAGAGAAGAACATCGTCCGCGTATAATGCAATTCTTTCCTCTCCCATCTTTCTTTGAAACCCTTTTATCTCCGTACTTGTCCTTATTGCAATTGCCAATGGCTCCATTGCAAGTGCAAAATGAAGGGGAGACAATGTACAGCCCTGTCTCGTCCCCCTACTCATTTTGATTTTTTCCGAACATTTGTTATTGATCTTTACTTTAGCACTTGGGTCATTATTGTCAGGGCTGGCTCAGCCCTTCCTTCTCTGAGCTGGCCACTCAGCTGTCGGCTAATTGCCAGCTCTCATTTCTTCCCACTGTTAACCAGCTGTTGTGGATCTGCTCGTCAGTCCCGCCTACCTAAAGATCTCCAGCTCACTTAATTCCTGCCTTCGCCTTGCTCACATCACAAGAAACAATCTCCTGCGTTCCTGTTTAAAGACTGGCTTTGCTGACATCCCTTCTGGCTCCTTATCCTTATCCTGCTTGCTGTTCCTTTACTTGGATTACTGACTTCTGGACTGACTAGGGATGAGCCGAACACCCCCCGGTTCGGTTCGCACCAGAACCTGCGAACGGACCGAAAGTTCGCATGAACGTTAGAACCCCATTGACGTCTATGGGACTCGAACGTTCAAAATCAAAAGTGCTCATTTTAAAGGCTAATTTGCATGGTATTGTCCTAAAAAGGGTTTGGGGACCCGGGTCCTACCCCAGGGGACATGTATCAATGCAAAAAAAACTTTTAAAAACGGCCGTTTTTTCGGGAGCAGTGATTTTAATGATGCCTAAAGTAAAAAAAAAAAAAAGTGAAATATTCCTTTAAATATCGTACCTGGGGGGTGTCTATAGTATGCCTGTAAAGTGGCGCGTGTTTCCCGTGTTTAGAACAGTCCCTGCACCAAATGTCATTTTTAAAGGAAAAAATCTCATTTAAAACTGCTTGCGGGTTTAATGTAATGTCGGGTCCTGGCAATATGGATGAAAATCAGTGAGACAAACGGCATGGGTACCCCCCAGTCCATTACCAGCCCCTTTGGGTCTTGTATGGATATTAAGGGAAACCCCGCACCCAAATTAAAATAAGGAAAGGTGTGGGGCCACCAGGCCCTATATACTCTGAACAGCAGTATACAGGCGGTGCAAACAAGACAGGGACTGTAGGTTTGTTGTTAAGTAGAATCTGTTTGTCATTTTGAACGGGTACATTTTTAACGTGTTTAGCTCCAGCCAAAAAATATTTTTTAAGCTTTTTGGAAAATATAGGGAAGGGTTATCACCCCTGTGACATTTGTTTTGCTGTCTTTCCTCCTCTTTAGAAGATTTCACCTCACTCTTTGTCCCAATGACCAATGTTTTTTGAGAATTTGGGGTTTTTTGTGGAACAAGGATTGGAAAGCATCAGTGGAAAGGAGAAATGTTTTTCCCATATTAACTCTTACAGGAGAGAATTTCCCTTCCTAGGGGTAGATTTCATCTCACTTCCTGTTGTCTCCTTCCGTTTGCAAGTAGGAGTCGTTTGTAAGTTAGATGTTTGAAAGTAGGGGCCTGCCCTATATACTCAGCAGAAATTTGGGCCTTAGGTGTTGTTGTGCCCACAACAACGTAAGCCCTCACAGGGCCCTGCTATGAAATATTAGATCAAGAATTGTAATTACATGCCCCTGTTGAACAGGGGCAGAAAAACTGGGCCTTTGGTGGTGGTGGTGGTGGTGCTGGTGCCACAACACTGTAAGTCCTCACTCGCTCTTGGTGGTTGCAGAAATGGGCCCTGATGTGAAATATTAGATCAAGAATTGTAATTACATGCCCCTGTTGAACAGAGGCAGAAAAATTGGGCCTTTGGTGGTGGTGGTGGTGGTGCTGGTGCCACAACACTGCAACCCCTCACAGACACTCTAGTTGGAACGCAGGAACGAGCCCTGCTGCAAAGTATTGCATCAAAAATTGTAATTACACGCCCCTGTTAAACAGGGGCAGAAAAATTGGGCCTTAGGCACTGGTGCTGGTGCCACAACACTGCAACCCGTCACAGAAACTCTAGTTGGAACGTGGTGGTGGTGGTGGTGCTGGTGCCACAACACTGCAACCCCTCACAGACACTCTAGTTGGAACGCAGGAACGAGCCCTGCTGCAAAGTATTGCATCAAAAATTGTAATTGCACGCCCCTGTTAAACAGGGGCTGAAAAATTGTGCCTTAGGCACTGGTGGTGGCGCCCAGAACCAAAAATGTTCTTACAAGCTATCAGCGTGATGATTGAGGAGGAAGAGGATAATTTCTTGGGGATAGTCACTCAGCATCAGCATAGGCGGTCTTTGAAGGGATCTGAGATTTCAAAAAAAATTATTCGGTTACATCAGCATCAGGTGCTTGGTAGCTGGTGGTGATCCAAGACTGATTCATTTTTATGAAGGTCAGTCGATCGACCGAGTCAGTGGACAGACGCACCCTGTGATCGGTTATCACGCCTCCAGCAGCACTGAATGAACGAAAGAACGCTGGATGCAGGACAGGCCAGTAGCTCAATTGCATACTGTGCAAGCTCTGGCCAGTGATCCATCCTCAACACCCAGTAACCCAGAGGATTTTCGGTGGGAAAAGTGTCCATGTCTGATCTTGCCCCTAGGTATTCCTGCACCATGTAAAACAGCGATGGTTGCTGGAACTGATCATACCTTGGGGCTGCGGACCAAAAAATTGTCTGAACGCACTGGTCAGACGGCCACCTTCTCCACCGCTCCTTCTTTGACTGACCGAAGCCTCAGCAACACGTTGTCCAGAAACAGGAGTTTGTAACCTTCCAATCTCTGGGAACGCGTTGCACAGACCTTTCTGCAAGGCCTCCTGAAGATGTTTCATCCTCTGCTCCCTCTGCGATGGCAAGATAAGGTCTGCAACCTTACCCTTGTAACGTGGATCAAGGAGGGTTGCCAGCCAGTATTGGTCCTTCTCCTTGATACCACGAATACCAGGATCCTTACGCAGGCTTTGCAGGATCAGGGAGGCCATGCAGTGTAGGTTTGCTGAGGCATTCGGTCCGGAGTCCTCTGGGTCACTAAGGACGACATGGTCCGCAGCCACCTCCTCCCAGCCACGTACAAGTCCATGTGTTTCTTGGGACTGATCCCTTAAAGACTGCTGCTGATGCTGAGTGCCAGGCTCCACCTCCATACTGACACAATCTTCCTCCTCCTCCTTGTCCTCTTCCTGTGTGATCGGCGGGCACGCAGGAACACTGTCTGGATAAAGGGGGCCTTGAGAGCTAAGAAAATCCTCCTCTTCCTGCCTCTGTTCTGCCTCAAGTGCCCTGTCCATTATTCCATGCAGCGTGTGCTCCAACAGGTGGACAAGGGGGACAGTGTCACTGATGCATGCACTGTCACTGATCACCATCCTCGTGGCCTCCTCAAATGGTGACAGGACAGTGCATGCATCCCTGATCATGGCCCACTGGCGTGGGGAAAAAAAACAAGCTCCCCTGACCCTGTCCTGGTGCCATATCGCACAGGTACTCATTGATGGCCCTCTGCTGCGTGTGCAGCCGCTGCAGCATGGCCAACGTTGAGTTCCACCTGGTGGGCATGTCAAAGTTTAGGCGGTTCTTGGGCAGGTTAAACTCCTTTTGGAGGTCCGTCAGCCGAGCACTGGCATTATATGACCGGTGGAAATGCACACAGACTTTCCAGGCCTGCCTAAGGACATCCTGTAAGCCCGGGTACCTGCCCAAGAACCGCTGCACCACCAAGTTAAGGACGTGAGCCAAACAGGGCACATGGGTCATTTGTCCCTGTTGGAGGGCAGAGAGGAGGTTGGTGCCATTGTCGCAAACCACCATTTCTGCCTTAAGCTGGCGTGGTGTCAACCACCTCTGAACCTGCCCCTGCAGAGCTGACAGAACCTCTGCCCCAGTGTGGCTCCTGTCCCCCAAGCACACCAGCTCAAGCACCGCATGGCATCTTTTGGCCTGCGTACTTGCGTAGCCCCTTGAATGGCTACGGAGCACCGCTGGTTCTGAGGACAAAGCACAGGAAGAGGCCATGGAGGAAGAAGAAGAGGAGGGGGTGGAGGAGAGAGGTGTGTCACAATCATTAGCATTTTGGAGGCGTGGTGGCGGAACAACCTCCAACACTACTGCACCTTGTCCTGCATCCTTCCCAGCTGCCAGCAGAGTCACCCAATGTGCCGTGAAAGTTAGGTAACGTCCCTGTCCATGCTTGCTGGACCATGAGTCAGCGGTAATATGCACCTTACCGCTGACCGCCCTGTCCAGCGAGGCATGGACACTGCCTTCCCCATGCCGGTAGAGAGCCGGAATCGCCTTCCGTGAGAAAAAGTGGCGTTTGGGTACCTGCCACTGAGGAACCGCATATTCCACAAACTCACGGAAGGGGGCAGAGTCTACCAACTGAAAAGGCAGCAGTTGAAGTGCTAGAAATTTTGCCAAGCTAGCATTCAACCGCTGCGCATGTGGACGGCTGGGAGCAAACTTCTTTGTGGAGCTTTGGGGTGTGATGCAGTCAATGTGCTGCCCTTAGGCTGGCCCCTTGCCATCCTGCCTCATTGGTGATGTGCCGCCTCCTCTTCCTCTCTCCTATCAGGCACCCACGTTGAGTCAGTGACCTCATCATCCCCTCCCTCCTCATCACTGGAGCAAACCTGGAAGTATGCTGCAGCAGGGGGAGCATGACTGCCAGATTTCTGTCCTTCTTGGGCACCCCCTCTGTCCGTGCTCATGTTACTGTTTTCATCGAGCTCAGTATCATCATCAGAGCCTTCCAAACGCTGGGCATCCTCCTGGAGCATGTACCCAACACTGTGGTCAAACAGTTCGAGGGACTCCTCAGGAGGACATGGTGGGGCTAGGGAAGGAGTCACTGATGACATTGAGCCGAGGGAAGAGGCCGCTGCTTTGCCAGACAAAGTACCCTGGGCATGGGTGAGAGAGGATGAGGAGGATGAGGACGGCTTGGTCATCCACTCGACCAAGTCTTCCATATGTTGCGGCTCAAAATGGCCAGCTGCCGAAAAAAAGACCAAGCGTGTCCCACGGCCACATGCTGATGAGGATGCACCGTCTCCACGACCAGCACTAGACACAGAGCCTGCTTGCCCTCTCTTATTGGCTTGTGACTGTCTGCCTCTCCTTCTTGGCCTTCCAGACATACTAATGGCCTGTAGCTGCACTAAGCTGGGATATATATATATATATATATATATATATATATATATATATATATATATATATATATATGTACTGATACTGCAGCTAGCAAAATCAACTGTCTGCCTGTAGTATGAGAACACCACCAACCTTCTACAGGTAGCTTTATCTGAACACTGTGCAGAGCTCGCAAAAAACTAACTTGTAGGTTTAGCTGAACACTGTGAGGTGGACGCACCACACTAAATTGTAGGTTTAGCTGAACACTGTGAGCAGGACGCACAGCACTAACTTGTAGTTTTAACTGAACACTGTGAGCAGGACGCACAGCACTAACTTGTAGTTTTAGCTGAACACTGTGAGCAGGACGCACTGCACTAACTTGTAGCTTTAGATGAACACTGTGCAGAGGTCTCACTACACCAACTTGTAGGTTTAGCTGAACACTGTGAGCAGGACGCACAGCACTAACTTGTAGTTTTAGCTGAACACTGTGAGCAGGACGCACAGCACTAACTTGTAGTTTTAGCTGAACACTGTGAGCAGGACCCACTGCACTAACTTGTAGCTTTAGATGAACACTGTGCAGAGGTCTCACTACACCAACTTGTAGGTTTAGCTGAACACTGTGAGCAGGATGCACAGCACTAACTTGTAGTTTTAGCTGAACACTGTGAGCAGGACGCACAGCACTAACTTGTAGTTTTAGCTGAACACTGTGCGCAGGACGCACAGCCCTAACTTGAAGTTTTAGCTGAACACTGTGAGCAGGACGCACTGCACTAACTTGTAGCTTTAGATGAACACTGTGCAGAGGTCTCACTACACCAACTTGTAGGTTTAGCTGAACACTGTGAGCAGGACGCACAGCACTAACTTGTAGTTTTAGTTGAACACTGTGAGCAGGATGCACTGCACTAACTTGTAGCTTTAGATGAACACTGTGCAGAGGTCTCACTACACCAACTTGTAGGTTTAGCTGAACACTGTGAGCAGGACACACTACACTAACTGTAAATAGTCTAGTTGCCTGACTGTGGTACTAATAGGATCAAAAGAACACCAGCAATTTTATTCAGGTAGCTGTAAATACTGTAACAAGACAAGCCTGCCTGTCAGTAAGAAGATAACAGGAACAGATCTAGCTGAACACTGTGAGCAGGACGCACTGCACTAACTTGTAGATTTAGATGAACACTGTGCAGAGGTCTCACTACACCAAATTGTAGGTTTAGCTGAACACTGTGAGCAGGACGCACCCCACTAACTTGTAGGTTTAGCTGAACACCGTGAGCAGGACGCACCTCACTAACTTGTAGGTTTAGCTGAACACTGTGAGCAGGACGCACCCCACTAACTTGTAGTTTTAGCTGAACACTGTGAGCAGGACGCACCGCACTAACTTGTAGGTTTAGCTGAACACTGTCAGCAGGACGCACTGCACTAACTGTAAATAGTCTAGCTGCCTGACTGTGGTACTAATAGGATCAAAAGAACACCAGTAATTTTCTTCAGGTAGCTGTATATACTGTAACAAGACAAGCCTGCCTGTCAGTAAGAAGATAACAGGAATGGATCTAGCTGAACACTGTGAGCAGGACGCACTGCACTAACTGTAAATAGTCTAGCTGCCTGACTGTGGTACTAATAGGATCAAAAGAACACCAGTAATTTTCTTCAGGTAGCTGTATATACTGTAACAAGACAAGCCTGCCTGTCAGTAGGAAGATAACAGGAACGGATCTAGCTGAACACTGTGAGCAGGACGCACTGCACTAACTGTAAATAGTCTAGCTGCCTGACTGTGGTACTAATAGGATCAAAAGAACACCAGTAATTTTCTTCAGGTAGCTGTAAATACTGTAACAAGACAAGCCTGCCTGTCAGTAGGAAGATAACAGGAACGGATCTAGCTAAACTGAATACAGTGTATATATATATATATATATATATATATATATATATATATATATATATATATATGCAACACCTGGGATGCATATATATACACAATACACTGTAAGTGCAGCTAAACTGACTGTTCTGCCTAATCTATCTAACTCAAATCAAATGTCACTGTCTGTCTCTCTCTCTCTCTCTCTCAATGAACGCCGGAACACACACTACACAGGTGTGGGGTGTGTACTAAATCCCCTGAGCCATAATTGGCCAATTACGGCTCTCTGTTCAGACGGCGCTGTGGGTCATAGTGCATTTTTGGCCAATCATCAGCCAGCAATGCACTGCGATGCCGCAGTGAATTATGCGCCGTGACGCGCCACACGAATTTGGCGCGAACGGCCCATATCGTTCGCAATTCGGCGAACGGGCGAACAGACGATGTTCGAGTCGAACATGGGTTCGACTCGAACACGAAGCTAATCCCTACCTGGGAGTCTCACTGGGCTGATCTCACTCTCTTCTTCAAAGTTTTAGTGACACATGAGTTTGCCGGTGGCAAAATGGCACCAACACAAAAACCCTCCTGGGTCGCTATTATGTCTACAACTAGAAAGAAACAGAGAATGTCAGATAAGGAGATGGTTATTCATTTGGATAACATTGTCAGAGACTCCTTTATGGACACTGCAATGTCTTACAACTGGAATCACCATTGGAATCAACTGACTCCTGAGCGTTAGGAAGCCTTGTGACAGTCTCCAGCGGTGAGCTCTGAGAACTACTTTCTGCCAATGTGCCCTACGTACAGACCTTGACTCCATGATAGTGATGATTTAGGGGACCCTTAAACAGGAACTGGTGTAGGTAAAACATCAAGTTACCTATGTTTACTACAGAGTTGCAGCTTTGGAGGACTCTCAAGTGTTGGAATACAATGTTAATTTGTATTTTATGCAACAACTACTACAATATCAGTATTTGGTAGAGATATATTCTTCAACCAGTAAATGACAGTGTTTAAAAGTTTTTAGCTGCATCTAGGATTATATTCTATAACTTCTTCCTGAATAAAAGTTCCTTTTTCTGTCTGGAGTTAAGCAGCAAAGCCCATGTGGACTGTGCACTGTTCCGTAGGTCTATATGCAGCATTTCTAACATCAAGCAACAATGGAATCATGGCTAGGAGTCTTGGAAACAGCCAGTGCTGCGTATATTTAGGTTCTTACACATCTGAGGCAAAGTGGATGACGGTGAAAATTGCAGCAGGCAGAACAATGTTAGAATCCAGGGCATTCATGACTAGAGGCCCAGATTTGAAAGTAATGGTTCTAGCACCCGTCTCCAATACACCAAGCGATTGCCACACTACCACCATTACCAAAAGTATTGGGACGCCTGCCTTTACATGAACTTTAATGGCATCCCAATCTTAGTCCATAGGGTTCAATATTGAGTTGGCCCACCCTTTGCAGCTATAACAGCTTCAAATCTTCTGGGAAGGCTGTCCACAAGGTTTAGGCGTGTCTGGGAATGTTTGACCATTCTTAAAGAAGTGCATTTGTGAGGTTAGGCACTGATGTCGGATGAGAAGGCCTGGCTCGCAGTCTCCACTCAAATTCATCCCAAAGGTGTTCTATCAGGTTGAGTTCAGGACTCTGTGCAGGCCAGTCAAGTACCTCCACCCCAAACTTACTTATACATGTCTTAATGAACCTTGCTTTGTGCACTGGTACGCAGTCATGTTGGAACAGGAAGGGGCCATCCCCAAACTGTTTCCACAAGGTTGGGAGCATGAAATTGTCCAAAATGTCTTGTTATGCCTACTCCTTAAGAGTGCCCTTCACTGGAAGAGGCCAAGTCCAATCCCTGAAAAACAACCCCACATCATATTCTCTCCTCTACCAAATGATTTGGACCAGTGCACAAATCAAGGTCCATAAAGACATGAATGAGCGAGTTTGGGGAGGGGGGGGAACTTGACTGGCCTGCACAGAGTCCTGACCTCAACCTGATAGAACACCTTTGGGATGAATTAGAGCAGAGACTGCGAGCCAGGCCTTCTCATCCACATCAGTGAATGACCTCAGAAATGCGCTTCTCGAAGAATGGTTAAACATTCCCATAGACACACTCCTAAACCTTGTGGACAGCCTTCCCAGAAGAGTTGAAGCCGTTATAGCTGCAAAAGGTAAGCCAACTTAATATTGAACCTTACGGACTAAGACTAGGATGCAATTAAAGTTCATGTGCATGTAAAGGCAGGCATACCAATACTTTTGGTAATATAGTATATATTATACACTCAAATTAATTCCTGCCCTCAAGGAGCTTACAATCTATTGTCCCTAACTCACACATACTAGTGCTAACAACTTAGCCACTGTGTTCTATATGGTTTAGTATGTGATTTAGGCCTCATGTGGCCTAATGAACACTGGGTGTCAAAAGCACCACTTTAGGGTGTTTGGCTTTTTTTTTCTCTAACTGTCCCTCCCATGTTAGCCTATTTTTTCATGCATACATGCCTTAGGAAGCAGGAGCGTTTAGAGGCAGAAAATAAATTCCATCACTTGTGTGTTCAGAAGAAGAGCGTTTTGGCACAAAACAGGCTCCATCCATCTATACACGCCTAAACACGCACCTAAAAGATACGTTTAGTGCTTTAGCATTTATTCATTCAGTGGCCAGAATAACCTAATGTTCTGTCCAACGAAATGAATGAATACCCATATGCTTAGCGCTTAAACATACCTAAAGGCGCCTAAACATGTTTGCAAAACGTGGCTTTTGGAGCTTTTTTATGCTGCCTTTCTCCTGCCAGGAAAAAAGTTGTTCAGAAGAGCTGGGCAACCACCCAGTGTTGTTATGCTTGCATCTATCTAGCAAGGTTACCTTGCATTATAAGCAAGGAAACTGACACCTCTGCAGTGTATAAATGTGACTGACAGATATATCAAGCAAGATGCCTAGCAAATACGCAGAAACTATGGTCTGTAACAGTAGAAATACGCTTAAAAGTTACTTAACTCCAGTTACTGTATGTTTATGATTTCCGTTGACAACTGGGACTCAGGCTTCTTAAGCAATTGCTGGAAATCATGTATCTTTCTTTTCGGTTGGTTAAAGACTTTTCCTGGTTCTAATGCATGATGAAGTCCATCTATCAATCTCTGATGCTCACTTTTATTTGGGCTTTTGTTGACATTGGTTACAAACTTGTTTACCTTAACAACCTACTGTTCCAACTGTCAACAGTTCCCATTGTTTGAGGACAGCCTGTGTACTTGTTACCAAGGCATTAGTTTGAGAAGCATCCTCAAAAAACTCAACAGTAACCTGATTTCTGTCTCTATCCAGAATGCTAGAAAAATCACCAATATATTTTCTATCAGACGCAACACATTCCGCCCTTGATTTTCCTCTTAGACTTCACACAGACTAATAATTCATACAAACATTAATTTGCTTTGAATGCAACCCCTCCCATATTTCTGCCACTGAGAAGATGTTTTAGTCTTTGGCTATAGGGCCTATGCCTGTACTGTGGACTTAAAGGACATTTTGTTATCTTATGCAAGTGTAGATACAGTAAACTGGAGAATGTATGGAAGAAAAAAACTTGTATGTATCTAAAAAAAAACATCTAGAACTTTAGAAATATCTCAGAATAAGAAAATATATTTAAAGAGAGGTGCATGAAAAAGCCACAATAATGGGTATATATTACTGTAGTATTAAAAACGTATATATGGGAAAAAAAGCCCAAAGGTCCAAAACCAGGACAGTGGGTCCACATATAGGGCTGCCTTCAATGGGAACTGAAACCGGGTTCCAAAATCCTGAGGAGAAGCACAAAAAGAGAGAGGCGCCTATAGGTGTAGACGTAAAAAACAATGTATTCATTAATCTTGTGTCAATCACACTCACGTTTAGGAAGTCATCAAGAAGGCATGTAAATGTGGGATATCCATCATAAAGGTATCATCAGATCGGTCACAGAACTCCTGCCTGCCTGGTGAATGCTCTGCCTGCTTGTGGAGGGACACCGCTAAACTGGATAAACTGGATAAACTGGAAATGCCTGTCGTGACCTAAGAAAAAGGTTTTATATGGATGGTTTAAAATGTTGTTATAACTATGTGTTTATTATTACTTTTTCTATTATAGTCGTATAATAGTTTTTTCACTCTATTGTTATTACCATTATCATTTCTTATTTTATAGACTGGATCAACATCTTGTTTCAAACGCCTGCCTATGTCAATGTATCAAATTGTTCCATCTCTTGTATCACGAACTATATCGTCATTGACTATTAGAATTCTATGTTAGTTACACCTTATGCCTTATAGGAGTAAGAGATGGAAGCTGCCCCCTTTTTCTGAGGTCTCAGCAATTGCTGACACTTATTTATATTTATTTATTTTTCCCATATTTTGTATTTGCCATATACATATAAATAGGTCATTTAATAGCAACAGCTAATATAATAAACATTTCCTTCTATTTTATGACATATATATTTAAATACATCTTAATGGAGCCACAGAAATTCTGGCTGACATTATGTTATCATCTTATATCCAGCTCGGAGCCTAAATATCCTTTGTTGATGCCTTATACACAAACATGCCGACTTCGGCATACATTATTCTGACCTTTTCGGCATAAACATATTTATTTTATTTTAGCAGCTCTATACAAACCCTGGCCGATATTATATTACTGCCAACATCATGTCATTGCACTTTACACTTGGGTTTGAACTCAAATCGTCCATTATCATACATACATAGGTCGATTTTGACTTTTATTTAATTATCTTGGTTCTTAAACACATTTTTAACAACATCATTATATTATCTCAGTCACCTTTATTTTACCGTATATCACTCTACTCCAACATTATTCGTGTCTTACTTCTGCACATTTTTTCACATTCACCACCACATGACGGCACATATATTTTGTCCATATTGTGTTTCTTTTATTAACTTTCAACCATCCATTTTATACACAGGCGACTTCTTTGTTTGCACAGTAATATATACATATATTCTTATTTTTTGATCTCTCATTTTTTCACATATATACTTTCACTTCTGATATACTTATATTTATATATAGTTTTACCATTTATTGCACTACATTTTATTCTATTTTGTTATGTCCTGATTATTTCTTAATCTATATTTATTAGAACTTTTTCCTTTTTATTCTGTTGCTTATATATCATTAACATGGGAGTCTCCATTCTAAAGCCTGTTCACCTGACAGCAATTGCTGAGACCTCGCATAGTCGGCTTTCAACTGTTCTTGATTACTTATATAATTATGTGGTCACATGGTTTGAATATAGGCATTATATATGATTTTTATTCCCATCTTTGTCAGCTATGAGTAAGCACCCGTCATGAGTGCGAAATGCATCAGCTGATTTCTGTACGTCCCTGCTGTAGTGTCTTGTACATTTTGTGATCCAGCTTTTTATTAATAAAGGCACTTGTTATCTTGTCCGGTGTGCGGCATCCAGATCACTTTGTCCACTTTTGCTCCACCCAGCATCAGCCAGCACCTGGGACTCTTCCCCTTTGAAGGATTTCAACTTATTTATCCACTCATTGATTTAGACCTACCTGAGTGGTGGAATTTTCTTTGCTTTGTCTGAATTTCTGGATTTATGCTTTTCATCCATCAGCCCGGAAGTCTTTCGTGGACTCTATATTTTGTCACTTCATCTATCCTTCAGTGTGTGTTTTATCCTCTATATACCTGAAGAGTCTGCCTTGTCTACTCACATGGATCATACAGTTACCTCGACACCTATGGCAGAAGTTATGTACAGCAGAACTCTCAAGGCACCATCTGACAACCCATTGAGACAATCATCGCAGACACACACATTACGATTGTCAGACAACGATGGAATTCTTTTGATACTTCATTTTAGAAAATTGGAGCATTTGATGGCCATAGAAATTAGAGATTTTTGGAATATCAGCTTCTTATCAAATTATCTGTCATTGGCACAAATTCCACGAGGATTACGGAGCAAGAAATTCCCCACCTCTGAACTATTCGATGACCAATTTAAAAAGGAATGGACTGACACTCTAGACACATGTTCCTTGAATGTTAATGAACATTCTCATTTCCTCAAAGAAAAAAGAAGTAGAGTTATTACAGTCAGACATGTCTCTAATTCAGAAAGAGCTTTCCTCCTTACAAGCCCACACAGCATTTACAGACCTTGAAGGTCGTCTAAACAAATAATTAGACAAAATGGTAAAATCGGTCATTGCTAGTAAAAGAGGCAAGATGGCCCGGGACAAGAACGACTATGAGAGCAACAAAGTTTATGTATGGAAGAGACCACCATTTACCCCAAACTGATCATGCAGGAATCAAGTGAAACAAGTCAGTTTTTCTGACCAAGAAAGTGAACTAGCAGACTACACTCTTTTTTTTTTTTTTCTTTTTTTTTGCCACATCAGTGAGATGTTTATCCAGGAGACGTATTTCATTTATTAAAAATTCAAACTCATCCCTTCATTTCATCACATTATAGTGGCAGTTTTTATCTGCATTTTTACAAAACAAGTATGTTGCTGGGATATATATATTTCACACTATAAAACCCTCTTTTAATCCAACCTGGAACACTCCCCCCTCCCGCCGCCTCCCAACCCCCAGATCACCCCTCCCTTATTTCACCCCCCCTATCCCACTCCCGCTCCATTCTCCTCTTGTCTTCCCCGGTGTCTGCACGTCACCCCTAACCTATTTGTCACTGTCAGTCAAAGTCCTATTGCCTACGCTAGATAGCCCATACCTCCGCGGCTCTTAGTGAGTCCTTAAACTCCACCCATGCCTTCCACTTTGTCTCAAATACCGCCATTTTAGTCCCTTCACTAAACCTAAGATATTCTAGGCTTTGGATTTCGTTGATTTTATTGAACCATTCACTCATCACGGGTCTTCCTTTCTTTTGCCAATACCTGGGTATGAGACTTTTGGCCGCGTCAGTGAGCTGTGGTAGTATTGTTTTCAGGTAAGTTTTTGTGAGCATTTCGCTCTTATGAAATAGACATACCCAGGGGTCGTCAGCAATGTCTATACTGGTGATTTCTTTGATAATTCCCCTTACCTCCACCCAGAATTTTTTGATTTCTGGGCAAGACCACCATATATGGGCCATTGACCCTATTTCTTTGCAACCCCTCCAACAAAGTTGCGAAGTTTCCTTCTGGCATTTATGCACATGATCGGGGGTCATGAACATTCTCGCTAAACACTTATAGTTCAGCTCCAATATTTTTCAGTTATCTGCCACACTTCTGGGTCTGTAAGCTTACTTTCTAATTCCTTCTCCCACCTCCTTAGTACTTTATAGGTCTTAGAGAACCCCCCCTCCTGTTGATTTCCATGCATATTTTCTCCAATGGGAGTAGGTTGTCTGCCGATCTAATTAGTTGTGGGAGAAAGTCAATGAAATGGCTCAGTTGGTTGTACCGCCATGGGTTAATGACTAACAAATTTTCCCTGTCTTTAAGTTCCTGAAATGAACAAATTTTATGCTAACGCATTACGTCTTTTAATTGAGCATTTTCCTCAAAAATCCACCTTCCAAACCACTCCTCCTTCCCCGGTGCAAAGTAATCTGAATCCTTAAGTGGAATTAGGGGAGAGTTAAACCCCCAGTGCTCCCTTTTGTGTAATGTGTCCCATATTTTAAGGGCGTTTCTTGTGATATCTTGTGTTTCAGCACTGAATTTTCTAAAGTGAGGCGGTATCCATACAATTTTGTTCAATTTAGTTTCACTAATTATATTTTCCATTTTTATCCAGTGTTTTTCTACATTATTTTTGACCCAATCTATTACCCGTGCCAAGGCTATGGCCTCGTAATACTTACGAATGTCTGATGCTCCTCATTCCCCCCTTACCCTTCTCTTTAATGTGTGAATTTTAAACGTGTTTTTTTTCCTCTCTAAATGAATTTTAGAAACATAGTGTGTAAACTTCTGAGGTATGCTTGTGGAAGTGTTATTGGGAGCATCTGCATTTTGTATGTAATTTTAGGCAGTATTACCATTTTATATATGTTGATTCTCCCTGCCCAGGATAACTGTCCGTGTGAGATTCTATTTAGTTCTTGTTTTATCTCATTGAGAAGGGGCTTAAAATTTGCCTGAAATAGCGTCTCTTTTGATGTAGTAATTTTGACCCCTAGATAATTGAGTTCTTTTTTCCCCCAAATAAATGGGAAATGTTTTTGGTATGAAAAATCTCTAAGTTTGCTGTTATTGATACCCAGCTTTTCCGATTTGGTCGGATTAGTCTTAAAATTAGAAAGTTTCCCGTATTCTATTAGTGTGGAGACAATATTTGGAAGGGTTATCCTTGGGCGCGTGAAAAATAGCAGGATATTGTCCGCAAAAGCAGCCAATTTATACTCGTCTTTACCGATTTTAACCCCGCAGATATCCGGATTTGCCCGAATCCTGGAGAGCAGGGGTTCCAGAGTCAGCACGAATAACAGCAGAGAAAGTGGGCACCCATGTCTCGTGCCATTGAACATTTTGAACGCCGCCGAAAGAGAACCGTTAACCCTCACTCTCGCCGTAGGTCGGGAGTACAGTGCTTTTATCCATCTAAGGATTCTATCCTGAAATCCTATCTCCTCCAGTGTGCATATTATGAAGCCCCAGTCTACTCTGTCGAATGCTTTTTCAGCATCCACTGACAGTAGTAGACCTGTGGCTCCACTCTCTTTAATTTTCTGTACTGCTAATAGAGTTTTAATACTATTATCCTGCCCCTCTCTTCCCAGGATAAATGCGACTTGGTCTGGATGTATGATCTTATTTATTATTTGTTTCAGTCTTTCTGCAAGCACTTTGGCAAATAATTTCGTTTCAACATTTAAAAGCGATATGGGTCTGTAAGTGGAGCATAATGTACTGTCTTTGTCCTCTTTGAGGATTAAGGCTATGTTGGCATCCAAAGCTTCTTCCCTCATCTCCCCTTTTTCCCCGATTTCGTTCATATATGGGCACATTTTGGGGATTAAGTGATCCTGGTATTTTTTGTAATATAGGACTGTAAGCCCATTGGGGCCTGGAGTTTTGCCAACTGGCGTATCCTGAAGAGCCCTTCTTATTTCTTCTCCCGTTATGGGGGCCTCTAAGTTACTTTGGTCAATTTCCATAATTTTACCCAACCCACTCTCTTTTAGGTAGCTTTTGATCTTTTCTCGTTTTTGTTCCCTCCCCTCTTGGGTGTCGTTTTTATTGATGGCGTATAACTCCCCAAAATATTCTTGAAAGATTGATGTGATATCTTTGTCTGCGTATCTAAAATCTCCTGTCCTTGTTTTAATTTTCTCAATGTAATTGGTGTTTTTCTTTTTTCTCAGGGCCTTTGCCAGAAAGCTACCTGGTCTATTGCCCCCTATATATCTTTCTTTTTTTACAAGGTTATAGAGTTTTCGGGTTTCTTGTTCAATTAAGATCTGCATAGCCTCTCTCCTCCTTAGTAGATCAGCCAATACCATCTTATCCCCCGTTTGCTTGTGTGATTGTTCAAGATCATGGATTTCTTTCATAAGGGCAATTTTATCTTTCTCCTTTCTTCTCTTTTCCTCAGAGCCTGCCATCACAAAGATACCTCTAATATATGCTTTGTGTGCCTCCCATACTGTAACCTCTGAGGTCTCTTCCCGGCACATTCACTTTAAAATAGAGTTCTAGCTCATCTTTAATTCTCTTGTCAATGACACTGTCGTGGAGAAGATCCTCATCTAATCTCCAATTCTTACACCAGTTTTTTCATCTACCTATTTTCAGCTGTAGACTAATAGGCGCATGGCCATAAAAAGTCATCGTACCGATATCTGAACTCACAACCTCCTCAAGGAGGCAATGGTCCACGAGGAAAAAGTCCAATCTAGAGTACGTCGCATGCACGGGGGAGTAGAATGTGTAGTCTCTTTGGTCGTAATGTTGCGACCTCCACACATCCACAAGTTGGCATTGGCGCAACTTCTTTTTTTATTTTATTCAACCACGCCCCACCTGTCCCCCGTGCAACCGACGTACTATTTTTGCCTGGTTCCAAGCACAGGTTGAAATCACTTACTATTAGGGCGAGCCCTTTCCTAAATTCCTCGAACTTTGCGAGGGTGCCCAGGAAGTATCTGCTAGAATTTTTATTTGGGCCGTATACATTAGCGAATGAGCACTCTAGCCCATTTACTTTACCTCTAAGAAACAAAAAATGCCCCTCAGGGTCAGTCATTCTCTCCTCTAATTTGAACGATACTTGCTTGGCGAACTCGATCGCCACTCCTTTTGCACCCCTAGTCGGGGAGTCTCCGTAGAACCAAGTAGGGAAATCCCTAGAAAAATTAGTCTGGCTCTTACCCAAGAAGAGGTGCATCTCCTGTAGGAGAACAACACCTGCTTTCAGGAATTTCAACTCGCCCATTATGTTTGCACGTTTAATGGGGGAGTTTAGTCCTCTTACGTTGTATGATATTATGTTTACCCTAGACATCTCTTTTTTTGGGCCAAAAGGGAAGATTTACATTTCCTTAAGGATCTAAGGAGTGGGAGATGATGGGGTGAATGCAGACCTCCCTCCCCCCACCTTTCCCTACCACACCCACCCACCCCCCTCTCCCTCCCCCGCCATACCCACCCCCCAGACACCCCAGACCCCCCTGGATTGATACCCAATTGGGGCTAACAGGCCTACCCATGGCCTAGAAAACTGTGGCCCCACCGACACCTCCTAACCCCTTGGCAGACGACACTCTTGCTCATACAATGTCAGATTCCTCTCTAGATCACTCCATAGGTCCCATGGAACCAGCAAGAAACAACAGTCACCACAGCACTGGAAACCCTCGCAGGTCAGTCCACACAAAGAAAAAGAAATCATCTATAAGAAAACAAGAAGAGGGGACAGGAGACACAAGAACCCCAAGCAATGCACATTACACTCTTCGGGGCAAAAAATAAAGAAATAAACTCTAGTGTTCTCAACATCTCTAAAAGACCCTTGAAAGAAGAAGAAATCAGCCTCTTAGCAAAGGGTTTGAATTCGACCTGTTTAATACCATTTTGGATGTTAATATATTCTCTCACACTTTAACACTCAGAAAACACTTCCTTGATTCTTCTAATGAGAAAAAAGAGGTCTCTTTGGGTTTCGGTGACACAGGTGAGTCTCCCCCTTCACCCATAATTTTTACTGCAGTCTGTGCATTAAATGACTTAATTGAATTAGCAGTAGGGATGAGCCGAACACCCCCCGGTTCGGTTGGCACCAGAACCTGCGAACTGACCGAAAATTCGCCTGAACGTTAGAACCCCATTGACTTCTATGGGACTCGAATGTTTGAAAACAAAAGTGCTCATTTTAAAGGCTAATTTTCATGGTATTGTCCTAAAAAGGGTTTGGGGACACGGGTCCTGCCCCAGGGGACATGTATCAATGCAAAAAAAAAAACTGTTAAAAACGTCCGTTTTTTCGGGAGCAGTGATTTTAATGATGCTTAAAGTAAAAAAAAAAAAGTGAAATATTCCTTTAAATATCGTACCTGGGGGGTGTCTATAGTATGCCTGTAAAGTGGCGTGTGTTTCCCGTGCTTAGAACAGTCCCTGAACAAAATGTAATTTTTAAAGGAAAAAAGTCATTTAAAACTGCTTGCGGGTTTAATGTAATGTCGGGTTCTGGCAATATGGATGAAAATCAGTGAGACAAACGGCATGGGTACCCCCCAGTCCATTACCAGGCTCTTTGGGTCTTGTATGGATATTAAGGGGAACCCCGCACCCAAATTAAAAAAAGGAAAGGTGTGGGCCACCAGGCCTTATATACTCTGAACAGCAGTATACATGTATACAGGCTGTGCAAACAAGACAGGGACTGTAGGTTTGTTGTTAAGCAGAATCTGTTTGTAATTTTGAACGGGTACATTTTTAACGTGTTTAGCTCCAGCCAAAAAATCTTTTTAAGCTTTTTGGAAAACATAGGGAAGGTTTATCACCCCTGTGACATTTGTTTTGCTGTCTGTGCTCCTCTTCAGAATCACTTTTTGTCCCAATGACAAATGTTTTTTGAAAATTTGTTTTTTTTTGTGAAACAAGGATTGGTGATAAAGCATCAGTGGAAAGGAGAAATGTTTTTTTCCCATATTAACTCTTACAGGAGAGAATTTCCCTTCCTAGGGGTAGATTTCATCTCACTTCCTGTTGTCTCCTTCCGTTTGCAAGTAGGAGTCGTTTGTAAGTTGGATGTTTGAAAGTAGGGGCCTGCCCTATATACTCTGCAGAAATTTGGGCCTTAGGTGTTTTTGTGGCCACAACACTGTAAGCCCTCACAGGGCCCTGCTGTGAAATATTAGATCAAGAATTGTAATTACATGCAATTACATGTTCAACAGGGGTTGAACAGGGGCAGAAAAATTGGGCCTTTGGTGGTGGTGGTGGTGCTCGTGCCACAACACTGTAAGTCCTCACTCGCTCTTGGTGGGCGCAGAAATGGGCCCTGCTGTGAAATATTAGATCAAGAATTGTATTTACATGCCCCTGTTGAACAGGGGCATTTATATATATATATATATATATATATATATATATGTACTGATACTGCAGCTAGCAAAATCAACTGCCTGCCTGTGGTATGAGAACATCACCAACCTTCTACAGGTAGCTTTAGCTGAACACTGTGCAGAGCTTGCCAAAAAATAACTTTTAGCTTATTTAGCTGTCTGCGGTAGTGATAGGATCAGGAAAACACCACCAACCTTCTACAGGTAGCTTTAGCTGAACACTGTGCAGAGCTCGCAAAAAAATAACTTGTAGGTTTAGCTGAACACTGTGAGGAGTACGCACTACACTAACTTGTAGCTTTAGCTGAACACTGTGCAGAGGTCTCACTATACTAACTTGTAGCTTTAGCTGAACACTGTGCAGAGGTCGCACTACACTAACTTGTAGTTTTAGCTGAACACTGTGAGGAGGACACACTACACTAACTTGTAGCTTTAGCTGAACACTGTGCAGAGGTCGCACTACACTAACTTGTAGTTTTAGCTGAACACTGTGAGGAGGACACACTACCTTAACTTGTAGCTTTAGCTGAACACTGTGCAGAGGTCACACTAAACTAACTTGTAGCTTTAGCTGAACACTGTCAGGAGGACGCACTACACTAACTTGTAGCTTTAGCTGAACACTGTGCAGAGGTCTCACTACACTAACTTGTAGTTTTAGCTGAACACTGTGCAGAGGTCGCACTACACTAACTTGTAGTTTTAGCTGAACACTGTGAGGAGGACGCACTACACTAACTTGTAGCTTTAGCTGAACACTGTGCAGAGGTCTCACTACACTAACTTGTAGTTTTAACTGAACACTGTGAGGAGGATGCACTACACTAACTTGTAGCTTTAGCTGAACACTGTGCAGAGGTCGCACTACACTATCTTGTATTTTTAGCTGAACACTGTTAGCATGACGCACTACACTAACTTGTAGCTTTAGCTGAACACTGTGCAGAGGTCTCACTACACTAACTTGTAGCTTTAGCTGAACACTGTGCAGAGGTCTCACTACACTAACTTGTAGTTTTAGCTGAACACTGTGAGCAGGACGCACTACACTAACTGTAAATAGTCTAGCTGCCTGACTGTTGTACTAATAGGATCAAAAGAACACCAGCAATTTTCTTCAGGTAGCTGTAAATACTGTAACAAGACAAGCCTGACTGTCAGTAGGAAGATAACAGGAACGGATCTAGCTAAACTGAATACAGAGTATATATATATATATATATATATATATATATATATATATATATATATATGCAACACCTTGGATGCATATATATACACAATACACTGTAAGTGCAGCTAACTCACTGACTGTCCTGCCTAATCTAGCTAACTCAAATGAAATGACACTGTCTATCTCTCAGCACGCCGGAACACACTACACAGGGCCGCCGTGGAGGCGGCCTTATATAGTGTGGGGCGTGTTCTAAACCCCCTGAGCCATAATTGGCCAAAGCCACCCTGGCTTTGGCCAATTACAGCTCTCTCTACCGACGGCGCTGTGATTGGCCAAGCATGCGGGTCATAGTGCATGCTTGGCCAATCATCAGCCAGCAATGCACTGCGATGCCGCAGTGAATTATGGGCCATGACGCGCCACACGAATTTGGCGCAAACTGCCCATAACGTTTGCAATTCATCGAATGATCGAACAGCCGATGTTCGAGTCGAACGCGAAGCTCATCCCTAATTAGCAGATGAATCAGATCCATCCCCTACTGATCTCACTGATATACAAGACAAATTGTCATTTAAATTTAGATCAGATTTTTATCCAGTGGCATCTAGGGGGAAGGATTTCGATTTGTTCCAAAAAATGGTGGAGGGTGATTTGACTCGCCTGGCTCGCAGTTGCCACAGTTGGTAGACAATTTAACACAGAATGAGAGAATAGCCCTTAAAACATTAAAGCGGAGTTCCAAACAAAAATGGAACTTCCGCTTTTCAGAACCCTCCCCCCCTCCGGTGTCACATTTGGCACCTTTCAGGGGGGAGGAGGTGCAGATACCTGTCTAAGACAGGTATTTGCACCCACTTCCGGCATAGACTCCCACGGGAGTCTATGCCTCTTCCTGTCCCTCTGCGCTGTCTCCTGGGAAATACACAGGTCCCAGGAGATAGCGGGAACCAGTTACGACGCGCAGTGCGACTCTCGCATGCGCAGTAGGGAACCGGGAAGTGAAGTCGCAATGCTTCACTTCCTGATTCCCTCACCCAGGATGGCGGCGGCAGCTGCCGAGAGTCGAGCGAGTGATCGGCGTCGGCTGCCAACATCGCTGGACCCTGGGACAGGTAAGTGGCCATTTATTAAAAGTCAGCAGCTGCAGTATTTGTAGCTGCTGGCTTTTAATATTTTTTTTTTTTTTGGGTGGACTCCCTCTTTAACATCAGATGCCAATATCGTAATCAGGAATGCAGACAAGGGTGGAATTGTAGTTGTATTAGATTCTGAAAGATACAAACAAGAGGCTTTACGCCAATTATCTGACATACATACATACCAACCACTTCCATCCAATCCTACATTACCCTTCAAAAATAAACTTTCTGCTCTTCTTGACAGAGCAGTATCAGTGGGCATTTTTTTTCACAAAGACAAGGAACTGTTTATCCCAGAACATCCTGTTATGCCAATATTCCACCACTTACCCAAGGTCCACAAAGGACTTCACCCCCTCACAGGCCGATACATTGTCGCCGGCATAGGTTCACTTAATGAACGCTTGGGTGAGTGGGTGGATTCTCAATTGCAACCTCTGTCAACCAGCCTGCCTGGTTACTTGAGAGACACAAAACAGCTACTCAATAAACTTCAAAATCTCAGATGGAAAAATAACTATAGGTGGATCAGCTGTAATGTCACCAGCCTATATTCTAGTATCCCACATCATTTGGGTCTTCTGGCGGTTGCCTGGACTCTCAAGAAATCTGGTAGATTTACAGTAATGTTACAGGAGTTCATTTTACAAGCCCTCGAATACTTACTCACCCACAATTTTTTCATGTTTGACGGGGGCTATTATGTCCAGAGATGCAGGGCCTCTATGGGGGCAAAATTTTTGCCCTCACTTGCCAACATTTTCATGGGTTGGTGGGAGAGGTCTCGCATCTTTAAACATGATAGCCCTCGCTGATTGGATACAGTTTTTTACTGTCGTTTCATTGATGACCTCCTATTCATCACATCTGATGAAAATTCTGACCTTAATGCTTGGCTCTCATATTTTAATAACAATAACCTTAACTTGAATTTTACGGGCACCATACAATCTCGCAGCATAGAATTTTTAGATGTCAAACTCACAGGAACAGGGGAACCTATTCATACCACCTTCTATAGAAAACCAACTGCGGGTAACACCCTTCTTAGAGCAGATTCCGCACATCCCAAACACACTATTCGAGGTGTACCTTATGGACAATTCCCGAGGTTAAAACGCCTATGCAGCACATCTGAGAGTTTCCAAATGGAAGCCAGCAACATGGCCCAGCGTTTTAAAGACCGAGGATTTGGAGATGTCCTAGTCAATAGAGCACTTACCACCACTAGCACTGTCCCCAGACAGTTGCTTTTACAGGACAAACGTCAATCAAACTATTCTCTTAAAAATATCCCAGTCTTTTCGACATCATTTAGTGCACAGTTTAATAAAATAAAAAACGCAGTAACTAGATATCTCCCGATCTTATCTAATGACCCTGCATATGACAATATTCTATCAGAGGGTATCAAGGTGGTCTCTCGTAGAGCGCCTACCCTAGGGAGTTCCCTTTCATCCAGTTTAGTATTGACTGAACGATCCAAGTCAAATTGGTTAAATTTGTGGGTAACTTCAAATGTGGTAAAAAAGGCTGCAATTACTACAGCCACATTAAGAAGGGCAAACAGATACAATCCTGCACTAATGGCAAATTCTTCAATATTTCCTTGTTCATAAACTGCAACACTCAGTTCATAGTATATGTCATCACTTGCGATATTTGTCAAATCCAGTATGTAGGACGCACGACACGCCGTCTCAGAGATCGTTTATATGATCACCTACATGACATAGAAAAAGACAGACTAACCAACGTGGCCAAACATTGGATCTTTGTGCATCACAAAGATGTATCAAGCCTTTCCATTCAAGGCATAGAAAAAGTCATGACACCCATTAGAGGGGGTGACAGATTCCAATTATTATGCAAACGTGAGGTATACTGGATATTTTCTTTAAACACCAGAATCCCGCTAGGTTTAAATTTTGAATGGGATGTTTCCTACTATTATGGATAGTTTTGGTTTATTGATTTTCTTGTTCGGTACACCCCTGTCCATTACTGAACTTAGTTTCTGGGTTTATTATCACTATATCCAGTTCAATTACAAATGCACCTTTTCTATGTCCACACAAACAATAAGGTCTAGAGAGATATTATTATCTCTCCAAGGTATATATATCGCAATGTCTATGAAAACAATTATGTTCCTCTAATTTTCCCATCCGTCTCTTGCTCCCTCATTATACTTCATGTCAGATGTCGCCATAACTTTTTAGGTTGTTTTATTGATTGTTATCGTCCATATTTATACACATTTTTTACATATATGGATTATCCTCACAATTTCGTTACTTCTACATATAACTAAAACGTTTCTTTACATATAACTAACAACCTTCTGAGAGTACTTTATGGAGTCCATTTTGCCTTAATAAAATGTATTTCTTTTTTGGATCTCCATATAAAACCTTTTTCTTAGGTCACGACAGGCATTTACAGTTTATCCCAAATATTAATGTGACATTAAATAGTAATTTTTGGTATGAGGTTATATTGATGCTGGAAATTCATCTACTGTCTTGATAAGCGCACTCTACGTTCCTGTGCATAACATACTTTTAAATGTTGTTGTAACTATGTGTTTATTATTACTTTTTCTATTATAGTCGTATAATAGTTTTTTCACTCTATTGTTATTACCATTATAATTTCTTATTTTATAGACTGGATCAACATCTTGTTTCAAACGCCTGCCTATGTCAATGTATCAAATTGTTCCATCTCTTGTATCACAAACTATATCGTCATTGACTATTAGAATTCTATGTTAGTTACACCTTATGCCTTATAGGAGTAAGAGATGGAAGCTGCTCCCTTTTGCTGAGGTCTAAGCATTTGCTGACACATATTTATATTTATTTTTATTATTTTTTTCCCATATTTTGTATTTGCCATGTACATATAAATAGGTCATTTAATAGCAACAGCTAATATAATAAACATCTCCTTCTATTTTATGACATATATATTTAAATACATCTTAATGGCACCACAGAAATTCTGGCTGACATTATGTTATCATCTTATACCCAGCTCGGAGCCTAAATATCCTTTGTTGATACTTATACACAAACGGGCCGACTTTGGCACACATTATTCTGACCTTTTCGGCATAAACGTATTTATTTTATTTTAGCAGCTCTATACAAACCCTGGCCGATATTATATTACTGCCAACATCATGTCATTGTACTTTACACTTGGGTTTGAACTCAAATCGTCCATTATCATACATACATAGGTCGATTTCGGCTTATATTTAATTATCTTGGTTCTTAAACACATTTTTAACAACATCATTATTTTATCTCAGTCACCTTTATTTTACCGTATATCACTCTACTTCAACATTATTCGTGTCTTACTTCTGCACATTTTTTCACATTCACCACCACATGACGGCACATATATTTTGTCTATATTGTGTCTCTTTCATTAACTTTCAACCATCCATTTTATACACACGTGACTTCTTTGTTTGCACAGTAATATATACATATATTCTTATTTTTTGATCTCTCATTTTTTCACATATATACTTTCACTTGTGATATACTTATATTTATATATAGTTTTACCATTTATTGCACTACATTTTATTTTATTTTGTTATGTCCTTATTATTTCTTAATCTATATTTATTAGGACAATTTTCACCATATATCACTTGTCCTCTCTTTTAACATACTAACTTGTATATACATTTTCACATACACACACATTATATAATATCATCTATTATATACATATCTTTTGACTTATTTATTTTTTATTTTTCCTTTTTATTCTGTTGCTTATATATCATTAACATGGGAGTCTCCGTTCTAAAGCCTGTTCACCTGATAGCAATTGCTGAGACCTCGCATAGTCGGCTTTCAGCTGTTCTTGATTACTTATATAATTATGTGGTCACATGGTTTGAAATATAAGCTTTATATATGATTTTTATTCCCATGTTTGTCAGCTATGAGTAAGCACCCGTCATGAGTGCGAAACGCATCAGCTGATTTCTGTACGTCCCTGCTGTAGTGTCTTGTACATTTTGTGATCCAGCTTTTTATTAATAAAGGCACTTGTTATCTTGTCCGGTGTGCGGCATCCAGATCACTTCGTCCACTTCTGCTCCACCCAGCATCAGCCAGCACCTGGGACTCTTCCCCTTTGAAGGATTTCAACTTATTTATCCACTCATTGATTTAGACCTACCTGAGTGGTGGAATTTTCTTTGCTCCTGCAGGACTGTGTCTGTACTCGGCTTGTAGGCTGCTGCTGTCCATTTACGCCCAGACGAGGTGACTATGGCTAAACCATCAGTGAACCATGCTGACTCCTTCGTGTCTTCTGACAGAGGCTCAAAGGGTTGAGCCTCTTAAATGGGGGATGACTGCAGCCCAGGAGTTTTGTTTTCTGGCTGGGTGCTGGTAACAAGCCCTGACAACTGTTTTTAAATGTTTCTGACATCCCTAACTGAAATACCACCTTTTTTTGACGGTACCACTTCCATTTCATCAGTGTCTGGTTCTGTGCTACCGCTGCCCTAGTGATCAGTCCATTATCTCTCACCCATTCTGCTATTGGCTATGGTCTCTACATGTTGAAGTGCTTTGCAGGCCCCAAACAGGTACTTCTCTAGGGACGTGTATCTCTTCTGTGCCCCTGTCAGTTGTTTTTGACCAAAATCCAATGGATATTGCTCTCAGTCCTTTCTTTTCATTTGGCTGCCAAGGACTCCAAGATATGGTACCATCATGCTCCACTACATCCAGCTCAAATGGTACTCCTGGTCTCACAGGTCCCAATCCCTGATGCTGCAAAATGGCTTCTTTAGCAGCAAGGAATGCAGGCTGCTGCTCTGAACCCCATAAGAACTGTGGGATTAACGACCTCCCGAATTCCATAACTCCAATGAACTTCTGTGACACCTTTTTAGTAGTAGGACCTTTTTAGTAGTAGGGCCGACAGTGCCTGGATAGTTTGCACAACTGTCTCTGCAATTTTCCTCTATGGCCCAGTCCACATCATTCCCAAGAATTTCACCTCTGTGACAGGTCCTTGGACTTTGTCTCTTTTGATAGCCCGCCCTCTATTGCTTGAGTTACATCTTCTTTCAACCCGGAGATCATGATGTCATCAATGTAGTGAAACACAGCGGCTTTCAAATTTAAGGTACTCAAATCTCCAGCAATCAGTCCATGAACAAATCATTGGAGAATGAACATAGTCTTCAGGAAGCATGGTGAAAGTATACTGGGGGCCATCCCACACAAAGGCAAACTGGTTCTGACACTCTGGGTCTATCAAAATAGAAAAGAAACCATTAATGTCTGGCACAGCATAATATTTGCCAGCCTCTTTAGCAGTTTTCTCAATGATTGAGATCCTATCAGGTACAGCTGACTTCAATGGAGGTGCCACTTTGTTTAGACCTCTGTAATCCACACTCATTCTATATGTCAGGTTTCTTTACTGGGAACACCGGAGATGATAAAGGACTTACAGCAGGTCTAAGGATTCCTATTCTCAACAGTTCTTGAATAGTCTCCCCAATTTATTTATGACCTCCAGGAAATCTGTACTGAGACAGACTGGCTTCTCTGGTGGAATGTAGACAGGGGTCCATTTCGCATGACCTTTCTTTGCCCTGACCAGATATGCTTTATCAGGATACCTGATGTGAATGTACCCCGTTCAGTCTGAATAAACTGACCTTGAAGTACATCCATCCTAAGAATATTTTCATGTAACTCTGATACCAAAACATTTGTCCAAAATCCTGGTTCCTTCGCCAATAGCCAATTCCACCCCTGTCCTAACTGCTGGTGTGGCTTGCCCTCCCAAACCTTCTACATAAATCAATTCTCCTTTGTGATGGGAAGGATTTCCTTGCAAACGTGTAACTTCAGCTCCAGTATCAACTAAAGCCATTACATGTGTAGGAGAAGATGACTTCGCCCACCATACAGTGACGGGTGCATATGGGCTTCGGTCTCTTGCTGTCACTGTCCCCACTGCTATTACAGGATACCCACCTTCCCTTCATAAAGGATAAGGAACTAACTCCTCCCCAGAGTAAAGGGATTTGGTTTTGGGTTCATGTGCAATGTTGGAAATTGATTTGAGCTAACAGGAGGGGTCTGTTCTGTTTTCTCTAAATCTAAGCTAATATTATCTTCACTAGGAGTAGTGTTCCTAACCCTGACAGTTTTCCCCACTAAATGTTTCCACCTCTTTAGCATTTCTGCAGTAGAAATCCCATCTATCTCCTCTTTAGGTACTCCTGCCTTTAATAGGTCCACCCACATTTGTTTCCTAGAAATAACTAGCCTGGTTTTCTCTTCACCTCCTGTCTTCTCTACCACATTCCCTTTCTTCTCTGTTCTTTTCTGTCTGTTTTCTTCCTGTCTGGCCTTGACCTTATCTACTGCCATGACAGGTTTTGTTTTAGTCTCCTCTAGCTCCCTCAACTGGCTTAAAAGAGTAGTGGCTTCATGAACCTTGCTGTTTATTCCCAGGCCTCCCAGCAAGGACAAAAATGAAGCCCTGAGATTAAATGGAGCAGACTTCATTAGCTTAGAGATTAGAGTAAATATCTGGACCCATCCATTCTGGAAATGTATTTAATCCGGTTATACAACCCATCTTATGTAACCTAGAAATACCCTCTCCTATTGTTCTCCATGAGTAGGTATTTTCCAGATCACTGGGACTAGCGTATACTAGGACTATTCTATCTCTCACAAGGTCTAACACTGAAAAATTCACAGTAAACTCTTTGGCTTTTCGCATGGCTTGACACAATTGTGGATCATGGGTTAACACTCCCATAGTGATTGCTTCCTTGCCTGTCTGTCCCTTCATCCCACAAAGGTAGGAGCCAACTCAATAGTGGTTCCCTGGACCTCTATTTGTATTGTTTTGCCAGCTCATGGAGTTCAGTTTGTGTAAACTCCCTTACTTCTTTAAATTTCACATCTCCAGTGTTGTGGTATTGCACTTTCCCATCTGCCATATAATCTCTAGCAAGTTGCCTTTTCCTATGCTTAGTAATGAGAGGTCTGGCACACTTTTTCTTTACCAATAGCAGATCATCTTCATCTGAAATATCAAACTCTACCTCCTCATCCTCACTATCATTTGAGGAGAGCACATCCTCACAATCCCAGTTTTGGGATGTGACAATGGCACGTACCCTGGCTTTACTAACAAGTTTACGGTTTCCTTTTCCTCAAGGCATTAATTGATTTGGTCATGAGGGCTGCACAATTCTCTTGCAAATCATCAGCCTGACTAGCAGTTGAACATCCACACTCTGAAGCAACTGCTAGCTGGTCTTTTAATACCTTAGTTTCTGCCTCTGCCTTCTCCCTCCTTTGTGATTCAGAATTGAGAGCATAAAGAAGGTACACTGTCCTCTTCTTTGCTTTACTTAAATCCAACCCTTTAATGCTCAAATCTACAAATTGATCTAAGACATTATAACCCCAAGCCTTATTCAAGGGAGAATCATACTTTGCCAATCCTTTAGCAAGAGGCTCCCACTCATTGTCTCTGGCCCAAATAGGTAAGTTGCACACTCCCCTCTGGACACCAGAAACCTCTGCAGCCTTGCTTTTCCTAAACAGCTTACGCAGAGTTTTTACCTAGCACAAGCTACACAGCACACCACAGAAAAAAACAGTTCTGCTTCACTTATAGTGCAATCCTGGCACAAGCCCCCAATGCTATGCTTGTGTTTGTCTAGCAAGGTTACTTTGCGGTATAAGCAAGGAAGCTCAGACCTCTGCAGTGTTTAAATGTGCTTTTACTGAACAAAAATGCCGTAATACAAAACTATTACAATATTAGGAATACAGTACAAGGCTGACAGATATATCAAGCAAGATGCCTATCAAATAAGCAGAAACAATGGTCTATAAACAGTAGAAATATGCTTAAAAGTTACTTAACTCAAGTTACTGTGTGTTTGTGATCTCAGTTGATGACTAGGACTCAGGCTTCTTAAGCAGTAAATACTTCTTAAACAGGAAATCAGGCGCAACTGTCTTTTTCTTCAATGGCTTCTGGCTGGTTACAGACTGTCCTTGGTGTTTAAGGCATGATAAGTCCTGTCTTTCAATCTCTGCTGCTCACTTTTATTTTGGTTTTGGTTGACAATGGTTACAAACATGTTTACCTTAACAACTGACTGTTTCAACTGTCAACAGTTTCCATTGTTTAAGGAAAGCCTGTGTACTTGTTACCAAGGCATTCGTTTGAGAGGCATCCATAAACTCAACAGTAACCTGATTTCTGTCTCTATCCAAACAGACTGCTAGAAAAATCACCAATATATTTGATATCAAATGCAACACAAGTGTGCATTAAGCATTATAATAGATAAGTGCTGCACATTATTTTATTTTATTTTATTTTTTTTTGTGAAGTGAATGACAAGGGTGGTAGCAGCTAGGCATGAAAGGAAATGTAAACATCAGCTGTGCAGACACTATACATTTTTAAAATTTTTGCCCTTAGTCCTCCCTACTTCCTTAAAATCTTGTGCTCTCAAACCCATCCATTCTTCCATTCCCGTTCCATCCCTTTCTGTGACAAGCTGCTCACTTCGCCATCCCAATACCCCCATTCTTCTCCCAAAATATAATAAATCCCAGTCACTCCCCCTTTTACTTTCCCCTTTTAACTAAGGAACAAAAGTTGAATATTTGAGTCCTATGGGGTTTTCTATATAATGAGCTGTTGAACAGAAGTTAAATGATTCATATTGAGTAGTTTAAGACCATATTTGTTGTGTTTAGATTGATATCTACGGGTGTTCTATTTTATAAGTCAAGAGCTTACCAAATGTGCTCCTAGGTTTGATAGATTAAAAGGCTAAGTTCATCTTTATGAAATTATAATAAATGCAGATTTTTGCACAAAGTAAAAATGTGCATTTATTTATTATTATTATTTTTTTACACAAAAGCCTGCAGAGCATTGCACCTGGGATCAGTAGATTTATTTTTCCCTACAGCTCATAGATCTTATTACAGAATGTATTATTTTAATCAAACACAAATGATAATCTGGGAAGTACACAAGGGTCTTATTCGAGGGCTGCTCATCTTTCATTGATTCCACCTGAAAAAAAATCCAGGTCTGAGCACATAGCATGCTTGTTATCTCAGATACAACAACATGAGAAATCACCACCTTCTCCTTCTCTATGATTAGTTTACTGACCTCCTTCTTCATAAAGTTAAGGCCAGCTTTGCCAGCCATGGTTTTATGGATGAGTAAATGGTGGGACTCTCTTAGAGAGGCAAAAGCTTGAACCTTTAGCCTCCACATTGGCTTGGGTAAAGTTGGGTTGCTGCATACAGCAAAAGAAATTGCAAATCATTTCTGAGATTACTACAGAGATCCTCATCATTCCTCTCCACTCTTACAAATGCAGGCCCATTCAGACAAACTGAACACATTTTCCAAATGCATCTTCATGTAAGGTCTCCCCTTTTTCCATTAGAATATTTCCATTCTATGGAGGAACCTATTATAGAGGAGGAATGGATTAGAACACTGAAAAAGTCTAAACCAGATAAGGCCCCGGGGCCCCAATAGCTTTAATGTTGCAAAAATCCTGGTTCATCCATTAATAAGGTGTGACAATTCTATTCTTGATTCATTACCTGCAAATACCCTCTGTGCAACTATCACAGTATTCCCAAAAGAGGGAAAAGACCCTATACAATGTGCTACTTTTCACCAAATATCTGCTAATTGTTGACCTTAAACTTTTACTCCTATTTACTGTATGTACACAATTGTTCTCCATGACCAAGTAGGTTTTGTGTCACAAAGTAACACAAAAAGTCAAAATCCTATAGCCTGTGCTAATGGATAACTGGGAAGCTAGCAAAGGAAACCAATATATGTTAACGCCAAAGACCTCAGAGAAAATTGTAGATCCACATTTACAGATCAACAAAAAGATAGGACCATACAGATGACCCATAGAGTTTCTGTTAATAGTAAAATTCAAGAAATGGTTATAAGATCCTCTTGTGTTGATATAAGGTCCCTAAAACACTTCATATACTCTTTCCACAATATTATACTGGAAATGTCAGAGATAAGATCCATTTTGCATATTTTTTGGTCTTCTTGACCAGGTATCAAAAGTTTAAGATGAAGCTGGTAATTTTAAAGTTGACATTCTTGCAGATGCCAGATGATCCTGCGACATTTCTCCTCCTTTTGGCTCCACTGTCATTTAAATGTTATAAACACTCTCTATTATTACACTTACTAAATGCAAAAAAAATCATACATTCCAAAATACTGGAAACAAATTATACCACTCTTAGCTGGTCTATTGTTTTCCAAGATCAATGAGATAGATGAACCTAAAGCTGCAGCAAACCATAAAGAAGAAAAATTATGCAAAATATGGTAATTTAGTACTGACTTCACCTGCTCAAAAGAATACTGGGTCCTGTTGAATAACTACTTGACCTGATGCTAAACATAAGAATAGGACCTCATCTGTTAGGCAGAAATACACTAATGCCCCGTACACACGGCCGGATTTTCCGATGGAAAATGTCCGATCGGAGCGCGTTGTCGGAAATTCCGACCGTGTGTGGGCGCCATCGGACATTTTCCATCGGATTTTCTGACACACAAAGTTGGACAGCAGGAGATAACATTTTCCGACAACAAAATCCGATCGCGTCAATTCCGACTGTGTGTGGCCTGTTCCGACGCACAAAGTGCCACGCATGCTCAGAAGAAATTCAGAGACGGGACAGCTTGTTCTGGTAAAGTTAATTTGCAATGGATACAGCACTTTCGTCACGCTGCAATGTTAAAAATGGTTTAATACAGCGCACTCTCTTCTTCTTTATAATGTGACAAGAATTAAGTAGTTTTGATGCTCATATTCACACACACTTCTCACAAACTTATTTTGTTACTATTTATCTGGATTCCCTCAATATATTTTGATTTCTCACATCTGACAACATTTTTTTTATATTTTATTATTTTTTTTTGGCTTTAATGTTGATTCTTTTTTTGTGTTTCTCTTTTTTTTTTTTTTTTTTTGGTGATTTTGATTTGTACTCCCGAAAATGTTTGTGTGTGTTTTTTGTGACAAGTTACCACAACACCATTGATATGTTGTTCTATTTAATCTGTAGGAGATTGTTTGGTGTTGTTGTCCCTTGTTAATTTCACATTGTACTTTAGAAATGTACCTGAATCGTCACCAACAAACTGTCTATTTTGGATGAAAACACACACAGGAGAGTAGAATTTACCTAAAAATTTTTATTAAGGGCTCACAACTAAACAAAGAGGGAGGCAACGCTGGAGAAACTGCAGAAGTGGGTGAAGCCTTGGACCCCCAGGGCAGACATCAATTATTTAAAAGCAAAATTGGTGGCCTGAGGAGTCCTTATCTTAGGGAGGGCAGTCTGGTCCAGAAGTCCCAGAGATCCAGAAAGCAGCAGATGACATCTATGTCCCCAGGCTGTGGTCATACGAGAGACTGCATCTTCTGTCAGACCAGACTGAACCAAGGGCAATCACTCTTTGGTCTTCCTTCCATGCTTCCTTCCAGGCTGTGGCTGTGGTGGTGGAGTTGTGGCAGCAGGAGGAGGAGGAGGAGGAGGAGGATCGTCGATCTCAATAACATCCGTCTTGGGTGTTAGTTCCCCACTCAACCCCTTACGTAGGACTTTATAAATCAGGTCCTTAGAGAGCCTGCGTTGGCCCTCCTGCATGCCCTGCAATTTGGTGGCAGCCATGCAGGCAAAGGCCTCTTCAGGACTGGGGAAGGCTCTGAGGGACGCAGAAGCCTCCTGGATCAGCCTGTACGCTGAATCCTGCACAAGACTGGGAGTCATCTTCCTGGCTCGTTTATGTGGCAGGCAGAGGGGAGGAACCTGAGACTCAGTCAGGCTGCGACTGGTCCCAGGCTTCTCTTGGCTGACACTTAGCCCCGCCTCCTCCTGGCTGCCACTAATCCCCACCTCCTCCTGGATGCCACATTCCACAACCTCCTCCTGGCTGAGGTCTTCCTGTGTATGAAAAAGGGACATAGTTTTAGTATTGTTTTCATCAATCACACACAATTTTCACCTCCTGACTGCTGCAAATTCAATGTTAACAAATATAACAGACTATCCTTCTGAGCCCAGCAGTTTTCATCCTTGTCCCAATTTTGGGTGTCCACTACTGTCGATTGATATGTAAAACACTTTATTAAATCAGCAATTAGTGATTAATAATAACATCTAGTAAATATCATTTATTTATTGACCAGAAATCTGTAGAAGAATGCTATACCTGACTCCAGCTGGGCTCCTCCATTTCTTCTTGGCTGGAAGGCCCAGGTTGGACATCAGAAGCCTCAGCTGGTATGGAAGGAAGAGTGGAAGGAAGAGTAGAGAGGGATTCCCTGACTTCGGTGTGGTCTGACAGAAATCGCAGTCTCTCATAGTACCACAGTCTGGGGACATAAACGTCATCTGCTGCAGCTCCAGATCTCTGGGAATCTGTGACCTTCTTGCGCTCCCTCAGATATCTGCTCCTCAGGCCACCAATTTTAGCTTTTAAATAGGGGATGGTTGCTGTGGGGACCACCGGCGTCACCAACTCCAGCAGTTTCTCCAGTGCTGCCTGCCTCTTCTGTTTGTGATTATAGTGGGGGTGTCTCACTTGCCACAGACAGGGCAGCTCCCTGTACTTGTCTATGAACAGGGGCAGGAAATTGTGGTCATTGAAGCCATCCATTTTCTCTGCAATACACAAGACAAACCCTAATGTCAGGCCAAACTCCCCTAATCTTGTTACAATATAGGCTTCCATTTCGAAGCAGTATAGGCCCAAGTTTAGATCCTACCTTCGTTAGCACGATCGGCGTCTCCAATGCTCCTTCCTCCGCTCACAGATCGTACGTAAGACAAACGTGTGTTACGCTTTATACACACTGCGCATGCGTATAACTCCGCCCGCCCCTGACGTTCTTTCTAGTCTATTCCCCACCTCTTTTCATTCGGTGCAGTGGGGGAAGAGCACATGGCGGATAGACAGCAGGTGCGTGCTAATTGTAGCAACGAGGAGGAGGAGGAGGAGGAAAGGCCGGAGCCTGAAACGTCCCGATCCAGAAGGAGATTGAAGGACTCAAATATGTCCTTTGAGGAGATGTTGGAGATGGTGGACATCCTGAAGAAGGCCGACTATGATGGAAAGTATGGGCCTTAGCCCAACCCCAATGTCCGAAAGGCCAAGATCATGGCGAAAGTGGTCAGGAGTAGGGATGAGCCGAACACCCCCCTGTTCGGTTCGCACCAGAACATGCGAACAGGAAAAAAATTCGTTCGAACATGCGAACGCCGTTAAAGTCTATGGGACACGAACATGAATAATCAAAAGTGCTAATTTTAAAGGCTAATATGCAAGTTATTGTCATAAAAAGTGTTTGGGGACCCGGGTCCTGCCCCAGGGGACATGGATCAATGCAAAAAAAAGTTTTAAAAACGGACGTTTTTTCAGGAGCAGTGATTTTATTAATGCTTAAAGTCAAACAATAAAAGTGTAATATTCCTTTAAATTTCGTACCTGGGGGGTGTCTATAGTATGCCTGTAAAGGGGCGCATGTTTCCCGTGTTTAGAACAGTCTGACAGCAAAATGACATTTGGAAGGAAAAAACTCATTTAAAACTAGCCGCGGCTATTGCATTGCCGACAATACACATAGAAGTTCATTGATAAAAACGGCATGGGAATTCCCCACAGGGGAACCCCGAACCAAAATAAAAAAAAAAAAATGATGTGGGGGTCCCCCTAAATTCCATACAAGGCCCTTCAGGTCTGGTATGGATATTAAGGGGAACCCCAGCCAAAATTGAAAAAAAAAATTGACGTGGGGTTCCCCCTAAATTCCATAGCAGACCCTTCAGGTCTGGTATGGATTTTAAGGGGAACCCCGCGCCAAAAAAAAAAAAAAAAACGGCGTGGGGTCCCCCTAAAAATCCATACCAGACCCTTATCCGAGCACGCAACCTGGCAGGCCGCAGGAAAAGAGGGGGGGACGAGAGTGCGGCCCCCCCCCCCTCCTGAACCGTACCAGGCCACATGCCCTCAACATTGGGAGGGTGCTTTGGGGTAGCCCCCCAAAACACCTTGTCCCCATGTTGATGAGGACAAGGGCCTCATCCTCACAACCCTGGCCGGTGGTTGTGAGGGTCTGCGGGCGGGGGGCTTATCGGAATCTGGAAGCCCCCTTTAACAAGGGGACCCCCAGATCCCGGCCCCCCCCCTGTGTGAAATGGTAAGGGGGTACTTACCCCTACCATTTCACTAAAAAACTGTCAAAAATGTTAAAAATGACAAGAGACAGTTTTTGACAATTCCTTTATTTAAATGCTTCTTCTTTCTTCTTTCTTCCTTCATCTTCTTCTGGTTCTTCTGGCTCTTCTGGTTCTTCCTCCGGCGTTCTCGTCCAGCATCTTCTCCGCGGCGTCTTCTATCTTCTTCTCCTCGGGCCGCTCCGCACCCATGGCATGGGGGGGAGGCTCCCGCTCTTCTCTTCATCTTCTTCTCTTCTTCATCTTCTTCTTCATCTTCTTCTTCTTCTTCCTTCTTCTCTTCTTCTCTTCTTCTCTTCTTCCTGTCTTCTGCGGGCCGCTCCGCAGCCATGCTGTGGCATGGTGGGAGGCTCCCGCTGTGTGACGGCGTCTCTTCGTCTGACGGTTCTTAAATAACGGGGGGCGGGGCCACCCGGTGGCCCCGCCCCCCTCTGACGCACGGTGACATGACGGGACTTCCCTGTGGCATTCCCCGTGACGTCACAGGGAAGTCCCTCAAGTCACCGTGCGTCAGAGGGGGGCGGGGTCACCGGATGGCCCCGCCCCCCGTTATTTAAGAACCGTCAGACGAAGAGACGCCGTCACACAGCGGGAGCCTCCCACCATGCCAGCATGGCTGCGGAGCGGCCCGCAGAAGACAGGAAGAAGAGAAGAAGAGAAGAAGAGAAGAAGGAAGAAGAAGAAGAAGATGAAGAAGAAGATGAAGAAGAGAAGAAGATGAAGAGAAGAGCGGGAGCCTCCCCCCCATGCCATGGGTGCGGAGCGGCCCGAGGAGAAGAAGATAGAAGACGCCGCGGAGAAGATGCTGGACGAGAACGCCGGAGGAAGAACCAGAAGAGCCAGAAGAACCAGAAGAAGATGAAGGAAGAAAGAAGAAGCATTTAAATAAAGGAATTGTCAAAAACTGTCTCTTGTCATTTTTAACATTTTTGACAGTTTTTTAGTGAAATGGTAGGGGTAAGTACCCCCTTACCATTTCACACAGGGGGGGGGCCGGGATCTGGGGGTCCCCTTGTTAAAGGGGGCTTCCAGATTCCGATAAGCCCCCCGCCCGCAGACCCTCACAACCACCGGCCAGGGTTGTGAGGATGAGGCCCTTGTCCTCATCAACATGGGGACAAGGTGTTTTGGGGGGCTACCCCAAAGCACCCTCCCAATGTTGAGGGCATGTGGCCTGGTACGGTTCAGGAGGGGGGGGGGGCCGCACTCTCGTCCCCCCCTCTTTTCCTGCGGCCTGCCAGGTTGCGTGCTCGGATAAGGGTCTGGTATGGATTTTTAGGGGGACCCCACGCCGTTTTTTTTTTTTTTTTTTTGGCGCGGGGTTCCCCTTAAAATCCATACCAGACCTGAAGGGTCTGGTATGGAATTTAGGGGGAACCCCACGTCAATTTTTTTTTTCAATTTTGGCTGGGGTTCCCCTTAATATCCATACCAGACCTGAAGGGCCTTGTATGGAATTTAGGGGGACCCCCACATCATTTTTTTTTTTTTATTTTGGTTCGGGGTTCCCCTGTGGGGAATTCCCATGCCGTTTTTATCAATGAACTTCTATGTGTATTGTCGGCAATGCAATAGCCGCGGCTAGTTTTAAATGAGTTTTTTCCTTCCAAATGTCATTTTGCTGTCAGACTGTTCTAAACACAGGAAACATGCGCCCCTTTACAGGCATACTATAGACACCCCCCAGGTACGAAATTTAAAGGGATATTACACTTTTATTGTTTGACTTTAAGCATTAATAAAATCACTGCTCCTGAAAAAACGTCCGTTTTTAAAACTTTTTTTTGCATTGATCCATGTCCCCTGGGGCAGGACCCGGGTCCCCAAACACTTTTTATGACAATAACTTGCATATAAGCCTTTAAAATTAGCACTTTTGATTTCTCCCATAGACTTTTAAAGGGTGTTCCGCGGCATTCGAATTTGCCGCGAACACCCCAAATTGTTCGCTGTTCGGCGAACTTGCGAACAGCCAATGTTCGAGTAGAACATGAGTTCGACTCGAACTCGAAGCTCATCCCTAGTCAGGAGTCTGCACCGGAAATTCGGGGTACGACGATCGAAAGATCAGCTCAGGAAGCGGTGGTCGGACCTGAAATTACTAGAACATGAGCAGTACAGAAAGATCCGGAGAGTGCTGCAAAAAAGTAAGTAGCTGTGCTGTGTTCCTATTCTTTATGTTTATTACATTCGTGTTGCTCCATGTGCTTTTAGGAACTGTTGTACAGTTTAAAATGGCAACTTTCATGTTCATGGGCACATTATTCGTTCGGATCACACGTTTTTCTTTCGGACTATAAAATACCATTGTTTAGCCCATATGCATTTGGCCAGCATTTTGAGGCCCTATACTTGTCTTCAAAGAATTGGGTTGTGTAGATGGCTTTGTTACTAGAATGAAATGCAAACTAGATTGTGTGTAAGGAGAGGACACTCAGCAGCTGTTTTCACATCTGGACACTGGAGCACTAGTGTGGGACACAAGAACACCATTTTTATTAGGGGGGCCACACAGGTGCTCCAGTGTATACTATAGGGGGACTCCATCTGTGAAGCTTGTACCAAACAGGTAAAGTATTGCAGCTTGACAAAGGGCATTTAAAAAATTACATCTTGGAACTCTGCTAAAATAGACAATTGTACCTCACTTCCAAGCAATGTTTCCTATTTATAGTCTGCCATCAAATATCTGTGTGCTAATTATACCATTTTTGTTTTACATAGGGGAGAAAAGACTCGGAGGACACCCCTCATCTGAGGAGACCAGAGACCCCCCCCTCTGGAAGAAGGTGAAATCCCCCCAACACAATCTGAGCAGGAGGAAGAAGACGTGATGGAACTAGTCACCACAACAGGTGAGTGTCTGCGACCACAGGCTCAGATAAGAGATGGATGGCGGCATTTTTTGTAAACAAAAATTATTTTGGGGTTCCTCTCTTTTTAGGTGATCGTGAGGTTGTGGATGAAGATCCTTTCACATCCAAAAGTGCCCAGATCCTGATCGGGGAGATCATGGGGTGTAATTTACAATTGGAAATCATCAAGCAAAACATCAATGATGTTATTCCAAAATATAAAAACATAATTGAAGTTTTGGGGCGAGTTTAAAACCCCTCCAAATCACTTTCTTCTTTTGTGTGCTACAATGTGCTAAATGTTTTTGTGATTTTTCCCAAAGCCAAATTTGGAGGATGCACACAGTGTGTCAACATGTTCTATCTGCCATCACGGGAGATCAATGGATGCGTTTTGGGGGTGCAACCCCTTCCTCAATAATAAAGTAGCGGTGAGGAAGGGGTTTCTCCCCCAAAACACGTCCCTTGATCCCCCCTGATGGCAGATAGCACATGTTGACATTGTTAAATTTGTGTGCATGTTCCAAATTAGGCTTTTCCAGGGGTGATTTCCCCCCATCTGAACGCTATATCAAACACAGTTCCTAAATACTGATGTCTGATATAGCCTTCAGGTTTTACCTAATGTGAACTTTGTAAGATCAAGATTTGTGTCTTTCTTGTTGGTTTTACACAGGCCTGTTTTCTATAAAATGCACATTTTGATTTTGTATAATGCCACCACAAAAATTGGTATACAACAAACATGTTGGTTTGTCAGAAAAACCTTGGGTAAATGCACATGTGATTGTGCAGGTATTAAAAAGATTGTTCATCAAGAATGTGTGGATTATTGTCTCAACGCTACAACCTTTTTGGGGTGATGTAATTGTTGTTTTATGAGAAAATGGGGGTTATTTCCTAAGGGCAAATCCTCTTTGCACTACAAGTGCAGTTTCAGTGCAGTTGCAAGTGCACTTGTAGTGAAATGTGTTTTTGCATTTAGTAAATAACAGTCAACAGTGCTTTGTATAATAAGGTTACACAATCACGCCATTTTCTGGACTCCACACATTTCTGTCAGGGTCAGCTAAAACAAACACAAGCAGTAAATGTCCACCAAGAATTTCTTTTGTTTATTATTTATTGATTATTTATTTATTGTTTATTATAAAAAGGCTTCACATATTGTCTGGCATATTGATAGCCCCCCTACCAGCAAAGAACTCCAGGTATCGTAACCGGACATCACGGGCACTCAGGGAGGGCAAGCCAGGACGGCCACTTTCAAGCGCCGTCAGTGTTGTTGGATGTAGGATTCCGGCCTCAGGCCCAACTGAGCCAGCATAGTTGGCACAATGTTTTCTTAAAAAATTATGGAGAACACAGCACGCCAGTATTATATGGTTCAGTTTATACTCCGCCATATGGATGGGTGTCAGAAATAGTCGGAACCGGCTGGCCAGGATTCCAAATGTGTTCTCCACCACTCTTCGGGCTCTGGCCAGCCGGTAATTAAAAACCCTCTGTTCCGGGGTGAGGGTCCTCATCGGGAATGGTCGCATCAGGTGGTCCCCCAGCGCAAACGCTTCATCAGCAACGAACACAAATGGGAGACCTTCCACATTGTCCTGTGGAGCTGGCAAGTCCACGCTGCCATTCTGGAAACGCCTGTAGAACTCCGTCTGGCCGATGACTCCACCATCGGACATCCGGCTATTCTTCCCCACGTCCACATACAGAAAGTCGTAATTAGCCGACACCACCGCCAACATCACTATACTATTAAACCCCTTGTAATTATAATAGTACGACCCGAGTTGGGTGGTGGGACGATGTGGACGTGTTTCCCATCAATTGCCCCTCCACAGTTAGGAAAGTCCCACTGCTGGGCAAAGTGGGAGGCCACAGTCTGCCATTCCTGTGGCGTGGAAGGAAACTGTTGAGGAAAAAACAATAAACATTACTATTTTTTCACAGAAACATGGCAAGCAGATTAGACATAAACATTCTGGGGCAACCTCCAGATAGCATTAATTAAGGGGAATTTAACAAGGCCAAAGTATAAGGTACACCTATCATATCCCCCCCTCTCATGGGCCATTTCTAACATTATAGGGGGGGGACTCTTGGACAGGTAACCCTCTTCACTTCATTGAGAGATGAATGCCTAAACACAGGGTATTACTTGGAACAGCCCCTCCTTAGTTACACTATTGGCAGACCACTGGACAGGTAAGAAGTGTCATAATACAAAGATATAAATACACACTGTACACATTTGAGGACATTTGGACATTCTGCTATTACCTATCAAGATAATAATAGGATACAAAAACTTTAAACAGTACCATTGGAAAGTATACAGGCAGGCCCTTGCACTACATGCTTTGGGGAATTCATCCATAAATCTGACCAGTAAAGAGGTGGGTATAGTGTGTATGGGTTTGGCAAAGTCAGCAGATAGATGATTGAGGATAGAGAATTTGAATCAGCTGACTTAGCAGTTGGGGGGAGGGAGGGTTAATAAAAATTATTTGGGGACACCACAAAAAAAAGCCTCTGCCACTCTGCCTGAATTTAAATCAAAAATAACATTTCCAAACATTTTAGGGGATGTTTGGGGTAAAGCACTACTATGGAGCTGATAAAATACATTGTTAAGTGACTACATGAGGTGAATGAGGTGAGATACCATGCTGGAGAGGTTAGTGAAGGGCAAATATGTATGAAGGACATAAAATAATAATTACATAAAAATCCAGCATGCATGAGGACAAAGGGGACATTCACTGCATATTACAAGCATGGTAATTAGGGAATGAGGAAAGAAATACAATATATTAGCAAACATTCAATACAATGAAATGTGATATTAAAGGATAAAAATCTTACCTTCACATACTCCTTCTGCAGGACCTGGATGATGGCAGAACAGGTCTCTGGGATAATGATCCCCAGAGCCTGGGGGGAGATGCCTGTCAAGAACTTTAAGTCCTGCAGACTTCTCCCTGTGGCCAAATACCGTAAGGTAGCGACCAACCTCTGCTCCGGAGTGATGGCTTGCCTCATGCAGGTATCCTGCCTGCTGATATAGGGGGTCAGCGAAGCCAACAAATGGTGAAATACGGGGTCCGTCATCCTGAGAAAGTTCCTGAAATCATCAGGATTATTCTCACGGATCTCACGGAGCAAAGGCATATGACAGAACTGGTCACGCTGAAGCAACCAATTCTTGGTCCATGAACTCCTTATCACCCTGTTCATGGACTGGACTTGTGTCAAGGTCAGGACCCCAACACCAAGCTCCCACACAGCACGAACTCTACGAGGAGTACGCATACGAAACATGGCTAGAAAACGTTCGGCTGCTCAGAACGAAGTAACAGAACGCACTGAAGAACAGCAAGGCCTGTGAAGAGCGACCTGAAAAACAGCAACGAGCAGGCAAGATCACACAGAAAACTCTGATACGAACTGACTGCACGCACTGAAGAGCAGATACAAACCCACAAGCACAAACTGAACGGCAGAAAACGATCTGAAAGCCACGAGTCTGAAAAAGCGCGAATCGTCTCTCACCAAACTTTTACTAACACGGGATTAGCAAAAGGAGCCCAAAGGGTGCCGCGCTTGGTTCTGAACCGGCCTTTTCTAGTCTCGTCGTACGTGGTGCACGTGACCGCGTGGTTGCCGATCGGAAATTCCGACAACTATGTGCGACCATGTGTAGGCAAAACAAGTTTGAGCCAACATCCGTCAGAAAAAATCCTAGGATTTTGTTGTTGGAATGTCCGAACAAAGTCCGACCGTGTGTACGCCCTATAAGAATTGCTTGTGGTTCCCTCTGACATTTCTGACCTTCTACGCTATACTTGTGATATATCTTCTCCCCTTATGACTTCCTCAGGTCTAGTTTTGGACTCAGGGGTCACTTACTGCACACTATACCTCTTTCTACTGGCCTTTCACTCTGTGCACTCTTTACTTACCTAATATGCTGTACAGAGCAAGTACACAGGAATACGGGAGACACTGAGCACTAGTAGGGTCAGCCTCATGGGGGACTATGGCAATCTTATATTGTTGGTTTTAATTAAATTAATACAATTTCTGGAACCTTGGTCACATTTTTGCTTAAGACTGTAAAAACTGAAAATAAAGAATTAAAAAAAAAAAAAGGGTACAAGAGATCAGCAGCACTGAGATGCAATAAAGGATACAAAAAAGAGAAAACTGTATTTTTAATGCAATTATTTATTATACAGGGTGCTTTACAAAAGTAAATGTCACTCATTTTGGGTTTGCAAGTACTGTAACTTTGTTTATTCATAAATACAGTCATTATGAGTTAGAAAATATGACTTCTAAACAAAAGATTAACAAAACCTATAACTATTGTTTAAAACAACCACCATTATAAGAAGCAGACGGATACCAAAGGTTTACAGCATTTTTCTGTTAAAAGGATGCTTATGGTGAGGCATTTCTTAGACTATTCTATCTCCATGGTAATTTTTTTCTGAGTTTGAATAGAAGCTCCATTAGTACAGCATGTCTTTTTACGGCTTAGTTATCAATTCTTTATGCTTATTGCACCCTGAGGTTTATTTTTTTTCGTCATATTTGTCCAAGCACAAAGCAAGACAGTCTACCAGCGGAACACAAACAATAAAGATCTGCTCAATTGATTGGGAAAGACAAGAGATACTGAAGCATTCACTCTGTGCTGACGCTGTAAACACAGTGTGATAGGAAGTCTGCATGTGGCTGCAAGCCGTTCTTCTAATAATATAGAGGAAACAGTAATTTTAAATCTCTATACAGCAATTGCCATTTAGCCCTGGGAGGTAAAATCAGGTAATAAACTGCACAAATAAGTGATTAAATATAAATGTAGTTCTTTAGATAAAAGGACACTTATGAGAAAGATTGACTGTTTTAATATGAATTATGGAAAATACAGTGATATTTTGCTATTTGCAGAACACAAAACACATATGCATAATATTGTCAATCATTTAAATACATTTTTTAGCATTACCTTACATCTATCGCATATCAACAATCCATATCAACAAAGCGAAAGCATGCACAAAGATAAATGAGCAAGTCTCTTAAGGTCGGCCTGTCAAAAATATGCTGGGCTAATAATGTCACTTGAGACACATCTGAGTTTCCTACAGATACCATGAAGCATCTTCAAAAACAAGAGAGAGAGAAGGACGCACCAATCTAAGTGCAGTATCTCAAAAGTTTTAATACATAGGTAAGATTAGGAACACTTACAGGAGGAAAAATTAAAATGGGCTTATCTGTAAGTGGATGTCCGGTGCTGTGCTCTAGGTGGCCATCATAGCGCTTGTCATCAATAAAAGTTATATAAGGCACATGAGTTCCAAGATAGGAAAGATGTATTGCCTTCCTGTGTCCATAAGGGTGTGGTCGTCACTTTCCAGGCTGTATGGATAGGTGGATGTGTGCTGGCTTCAGTGTCCTGTGGCCACCAGGAAACAGGAAGTGCAAGCAGAGCAGAATGTGGCCCGAGCAACCGGAAGTGATGTCACCGGAGAAAGATGAGGCCGGGCTGAATGGGAAAGTTCTATGTAGAGAATAGGCTACATTCTTGGAGCATTTGGCTCCTCAGGCCTTGTATGGCTATGACATGTATGACATTTAAATAGTCTTAAATTAGAAATGACGCTGATCAGAGGACTACAATCACCAGCAATACCAATAGGAAAACATCAAAATTACAATAAAAGCAAACAATGGGAAAGGAAAGCTTAAAAAAAACACAGTGTAGTGGCCTGATAATAAAAGATGGAATCATATTAATAATGTTGACAATAAACTGTTCTTTTTAAAAAAAAACACATGAAAATAAAATAAATTAAATTAAATAAAGAGACCTTATCCGAAAAAACTTTAAACACAATGAAGGCGGATATATGTGTACTTACTGACAAAATGGGGCAAAGTATATGTGTAACCCCCCCCGATAAAAGCTCATAATGGATCAAATATTCATAGGAGGAGGATGACCTTAAGGGTCCTCTGTGGAATAATACATAAAACGTGTCACATGCATGTGAACACAATAATAAACATACAGTGTCTCACAAAAGTGAGTACACCCCTCTCATTTTTGTAAATACTTTATTATATCTTTTCATATGACAACACTGAAGAAATTACATTTTGCTACAATGTAAAGTAGTGAGTGTACAGCTTGTATAACAGTGTAAATTTGCTGCCCCCTCAAAATAACTCAACACACAGCCATTAATGTCTAAAAGGCTGGCAACAAAAGTGAGTACACCCCTAAATGAAAATGTCCAAATTGGGCCCAAAGTGTCAATATGTTGTGTGGCCACAATTATTTTTCAGCACTGCTTCAACCCTCTTGGGCATGGAGTTCACCAGAGCTTAACAGGTTGCCACTGGAGTCCTCTTCCACTCCTCCGTGACAACATCACAGAGCTGGTGGATGTTAGAGACCTTGCGCTCCTCCACCTTCCATTTGAGGATGCCCTACAGATGCTCAATAGGGTTTAGGTCTGGAGACATGCTTGGCCAGTCCATAACCTTTACCCTCAGCTTCTTTAGCAAGGCAGTGGTCATCTTGTTCTGAGTGGAACCCATCCTGTTAAACCGCTGTATGGTCTCGGCCACCATGCTGCAGCTCAGTTTCAGGATCTTTGCAATCTTCTTATAGCCTATTATTATTATTATAGCCTTTTTTCAGATCCTCAGAGAGTTCTTTGCCATGAGGTGCCATGTTGAACTTCCTGTAACCAGTATGAGAGAGTGAGAGCGATTACACCAAATTTAACACACCTGCTCCCCATTCACACCTGAGACCTTGTAATACTAACGAGTCACATGATGTTGGGGAGGGAAAATGGCTTATTGGGCCCAATTTGGACATTTTCACTTAGGGGTGCACTCACTTTTGTTGCCAGCAGTTTAGACATTAACCACTTGAGCCCCGGACCATTATGCTGCCTAAGGACCAGAGGTCTTTTTCCAATTTGGCACTGCATCGCTTTAACTGCTAATTGCGCGGTCATGCAATGCTGTACCCAAACGAAATTTGCGTCCTTTTCTTCCCACAAATAGAGCTTTCTTTTGATGGTATTTGATCACCTCTGCCGTTTTTATTTTTTGCGCTATAAACGGAAAAAGACCGAAAATTTTGAAAAAAAATGATATTTTCTACTTTTTGTTATAAAAAAAATCCAATAAACTAAATTTTAGTCATACATTTAGGCCAAAATGTATTCGGCCACATGTCTTTGGTAAAAAAAATGTCAATAAGCGTATATTTATTGGTTTGCGCAAAAGTTATAGCGTCTACAAACTAGGGTACATTTTCTGTAATTTACACAGCTTTTAGTTTATGACTGCCTATGTCATTTCTTGAGGTGCTAAAATGGCAGGGCAGTACAAAACCCCCCCAAATGACCCCATTTTGGAAAGTAGACACCCCAAGGAAATTGCTGAGAGGCATGTTGAACCCATTGAATATTTATTTTTTTGTCCCAAGTGATTGAATAATGACAAAAAAAAAAAATATATATTTACAAAAAGTTGTCACTAAATGATATATTGCTCACACAGGCCATGGGCCTATGTGGAATTGCACCCCAAAATACATTCAGCTGCTTCTCCTGAGTATGGGGATACCACATGTGTGGGACTTTTTGGGAGCCTAGCCGCGTACGGGACCCAAAAACCAATCACCTCCTTCAGGATTTCTAAGGGTGTAAATTTTTGATTTCACTCTTCACTGCCTATCACAGTTTCGGAGGCCATGGAATGCCCAGGTAGCACAAAACCCCCCAAATGACCCCATTTTGGAAAGTAGACACCCCAAGCTATTTGCTGAGAGGCATATTGAGTCCATGGAATATTTTATATTCTGACACAAGTTGCGGGAAAGTGAGACTTTTTTTTTTTTTTGCATAAAGTTGTCACTAAATGATATATTGCTCACACAGGCCATGGGCATATGTGGAATTGCACCCCAAAACACATTTAGCTGCTTCTCCTGAGTATGGGGATACCACATGTGTGGGACTTTTTGGGAACCTAGCCGCATACGGGGCCCCGAAATCCAATCACCGCCTTCAGGATTTCTAAGGGTGAAAATTTTTGATTTCACTCTTCACTGCTTATCACAGTTTCGGAGGCCATGGAATGCCCAGGTGGCACAAAATCCCCCCAAATGACCCCATTTTGGAAAGTAGACACCCCAAGCTATTTGCTGAGAGGCATGGTGAGTATTTTGCAGCTCTCATTTGTTTTTGAAAATGAAGAAAGACAAGAAAAAACATTTTTTTTTTCTTTTTTCAATTTTCAAAACTTTGTGACAAAAAGTGAGGTCTGCAAAATACTCACTATACCTCTCAGAAAATAGCTTTGGGTGTCTACTTTCCAAAATGGGGTCATTTGGGGGGGGTTTGTGCCACCTGGGCATTCCATGGCCTCCGAAACTGTGATAGGCAGTGAAGAGTGAAATCAAAAATTCACGCCCTTAGAAAGCCTGAAGGCGGTGCTTGGTTTTCGGGGTCCCGTACGCGGCTAGTCTCACACATGTGGTATCCCCGTACTCAGGAGAAGCAGCAGAATGTATTTTGGGGTGTAATTTCACATATTTCCATGGCATGTTTGAGCAATATATCATTTAGTGACAACTTTGTGCAAAAAAAAAAAAAAAAAAATTGGTCTCTTTCCCGCAACTTGTGTCGCAATATAAAATGGACTCGACATGCCTCTCAGCAAATAGCTTGGGGTGTCTACTGTCCAAAATGGGGTCATTTGGGGGGGGTTTGAACTGTCCTGGCATTTTATGCGCAACATTTAGAAGCTTATGTCACACATCACCCACTCTTCTAACCACTTGAAGACAAAGCCCTTTCTGACACTTATTGTTTACATGAAAAAGTTATTTTTTTTTGCAAAAAAATTACTTTAAACTCCCAAACATTATATATTTTTTTAAAGCAAATACCCTACAGATTAAAATGGTGGGTGTTTCATTTTTTTTTTTCACACAGTATTTGCGCAGCGATTTTTCAAACGCATTTTTTGGGGAAAAAACACATTTTTTTAAATTTGAATGCACTAAAACACATTATATTGCCCAAATGTTTGATGAAATAAAAAAGATGATCTTAGGCCGAGTACATGGATACCAAACATGACATGCTTTAAAATTGGCAACAAAATAAATACATTTTTAAAAGCCTTTAAAAGCCTTTACAGGTTACCACTTTAGATTTACAGAGGAGGTCTACTGCAAAAATTACTGCCCTCGATCTGACCTTTGCGGTGATAAGTCACATGCATGGTGCAATTGCTGTTTACGTTTGACGACAGACCGCCACTTGCGTTCGCCTTAGCGCGAGAGCAGGGGGCTACAGGGGTGCTTTTTTTTTTTTTTTTTTTTCTCTTTATTATTTTTTTGCTTTTTTTATCTTATTTTTAAACTGTTCCTTTCATATATATATATTTTTTTAATCATTTTTATTGTTATCTCGGGGAATGTAAATATCCCCTATGATAGCAATAGGTAGTGACAGGTACTCTTTTTTGAAAAAATTGGGGTCTATTAGACCCTAGATCTCTCCTCTGCCCTCAAAGCATCTGACCACACCAAGATCGGTGTGATAAAATGCTTCCCCAATTTCCCAATGGCGCTATTTACATCAGGCGAAATCGAAGTCATAAAATGCTCGTAGCTTCCGGTTTCTTAGGCCATAGAGATGTTTGGAGCCACTCTGGTCTCTGATCAGCTTTATGGTCAGCCGGCTGCATTCTCAGGTTCCCTGTTGAGACAGGAGAGCCAGAGAAAAACACGGAAGACGGTGGGGGGGGGCATTCCCTCCCACGGCTTGTAAAAGCAGTCTAGAGGCTATTTAGCCACTAGGATTGCTTTTACATGAAAGCCGACCGCTGGCTGAAAAGAATGATACCAAGATGATACCTAAACCTGCAGGCATCATTCTGGTATAACCACTCAAAGTTGTGAATGGCGTACCTGAAGACAAAAAAATGGTTAACAATAAAGCACAGTAAACGGTAAAGTATAAAAAATTTCATACCTGAAAAGCAAACATGATAAAACATAACAACAATAAAACATTGCAGAATAGAATACAGTAAAAAAGAGCAGAACAATAGAGAGAGAATAGAGAGAGAGAACAATAAAACGACAACTATTTTTTTTTATTTTATATATTTTTTTTTGACACTTTTTTTGTAACTAACTTTTGTAACTGTAACCGGTTCCAGGTTCGGGTCTCTCAAAATGCGATGGCATCTTGGGAGACCCTGTGAAAGTGTGCCTAGTCTGTGCAATGCTGTACCCTACGCTAATACTCAACTAGTGAATGGTAGCGTTCAAAACATTCACCAATGCAAAGACCAGGATTGTCAGGACAGGAGGGACAATAATAGTGGGTGTCACGCCTATATCCGCGCTTGCTGCAGACACAACATCTTTTTTGGGGGGGTTCGTTGGGTAGGGGTACTCGGGAGGACATAAAAATGCCTCTCATGCAGCCGACTGCATTTGGTTGGGGATGTGAATGGGGGAAGCACAGGCGCTGCAGAAGTAGTGGGTTCCCAATTAGAATTGGCAAATGCAGCAGGAAGGGCATTATGGGCACGATGGGCCTGTGTTTGTCTTCTTGGTGGCAGCGGGACACTACTTGTGCTTGCCACTCCACCAGCTTGAACTGCACTGATGGGACTCGCCACGTCACCAAGTGTTACTGCAGTGCTGGTTTGACTACGACCGGGGTGTACTACGCCGCTGGTGCTTGCCAGTTCAATAAAAAGCTACCAAAAAAACTGTTAGCGATCGCAGGGATCAGGCCTGACTCTGCGAACGCTGCAGTTATGCGTTAAGTGTTTTGTAAGTGACAGTGATCGATCGATATTGCACTTGGGTGGGCTTGGCTTGGCCGGGCGGAGAGGTAAAATGCAGGTGCCAGCAGGTATCTGGGCTGATCCCGCTAACACTGCATTTTTGGGAACCCTAAACTGCTGGGGACGCTAGTATAGATCTGATCGGATCAGATATTGATCCGTTCAGATACTGTACCACTAAGGGAGGTGTATGCTGCGTGCGTGGGTGTTAGCGGTACTGGCACTAACCTGACGCTGCCTGGGGCCGGTGCTTGCCAGTTCACCAAAATACTACCAAAAAAACTGTTAGCGATCGCAGGGATCAGGCCTGACTCTGCGAACGCTGCAGTTATGCGTTTAGAGTTTTGTAAGGGACAGTGATCAATCGATACTGCACTTGGGTGGGCTGGGCCGGGCCGGGCGGAGGGGCAAAACGCAGGTGCTGGCAGCTATCTGGGCTGATCCCGCTAACACTGCGTTTTTGGGAACCCTAAACTGCTGGGGACGCTAGTATAGATCTGATCGGATCAGATATTGATCCGTTCAGATACTATACCACTAAGGGAGGTGTACGGTGCGTGCGTGGGTGTTAGCGCTACTGGCGCTAACCTGACGCTGCCTGGGGCTGGTGCTTGCCAGTTCACCAAAATGCTACCAAAAAAACTGTTAGCGATCGCAGGGATCAGGCCTGACTCTGCGAACGCTGCAGTTATGCGTTTAGTGTTTTGTAAGTGACAGTGATCGATCGATACTGCACTTGGGTGGGCTGGGCGGAGGGGCAAAACGCAGGTGCTAGCGGGTATCTGGGCTGATCCCGCTAACACTGCGTTTTTGGGAACCCTAAACTGCTGGGGACGCTAGTATAGATCTGATCGGATCAGATATTGATCCGATCAGATACTATACCACTAAGGGAGGCGCATGCTGCTTGCGTGGGTGTTAGCGGTACTGGCGCTAATCTGACGCTGCCTGGGGCGACGCATATCACCGCCGGGCGATTAGGGGGCTAAACCTTTATTCGGTAATAAACGGCAGGTGCCCTGACACTATAAAAAATAAACCAACTAACCAGCGTCAACCGTAACGGTTATACGGTGATCAGTGGTGAAAGGGTTAACTAGGGGGCAATCAAGGGGTTAAAACATTTATTAGATAGTATATGGGGGTCCCTGACGCTATAAAACGCTGACGGCGAGTATGGGTCAATGTTTTATACAAAATGTTTTCCATTTTTTTTGTGTTTGTCATGGTATTGCGTGGTAAAACAAAGTGGTTGTATGGGATCAGATACTGAGGTCCTTTTTGTTTTGCACTCCACCTGAGTGTATAATTTGTGGGGTTCAGCTTTGAGTGGAGCGCTCACGGAGAAGTAATCCATGCAGTAAGAAGGTTTAAGGGCTTCCTGCCCATGTTTATTGGTCAGCGTGACAGCAAGACAAAAAGATCACCTTGCAAAGGTAAGAACCAGAGTCCAAAACAAAAGTCAACAAAAAACTTTTTTAAGCCTTCTGGCTAGTAGATAGACCCTACTACGTCTGCTTGAGACCCGCAGATGTGTTACCTTAAGGGCCGTTTTAGACTGGTCTGACATGCGCTCTGACTTCCAGAGCACAAGTTGCATTACATGTCACAATGAATGGTTCCCTATGAGAGCAGTCTTAACTGGTCCGACTTGTGTCGGTCCAACTTTGAAAATGCTCTCTGCACTACTTTGGTCCTGCTTGGGCACGATTTCAGCCCATTGATTACTTCAGCACCTGGAATACTTTTGGCAAAGCACCTGGAATGAATGCATAGCCTGAAACACTTCCCTTTTTTTTAATAATCCTAAACTTGTGTTACCAAAAAGGTAAAAATCAAACATTTTTAAAATCCCCAATCATTGTTAAAACAGCTTAGACACAATTAAAAACATTTGCACAAATAACTATTCCTTTGTTTTGTAACAGGTAATGTCCCTGTACAATGCCAAGTTCCCATTTCTTTAATTTCAATATCAACAAATGGGCCCAACTACCGCTCAAACATACAATCAATTTTTTTTAATAATTATTCTTGTACACTTCTGGAGCCCAGGGCAATTTTATCAATCTGAAATATAGTACATGTGTTGAGGATAGGCAATTGCACAATTAAAAAACATTCCTTAAAGTCAGACTTTAGCTGAAATAACCAAAATACCCCAGCTACAAGTTAAAAAGTTACTCTTAAAAATTTGTATCTTGCAATTATCTTAAACCTTTTAATATGCTTAATTATCTGATCAGATTCCTCAAACAAACATTTGGTACCAGCCCATACATGTAATTTAATAGTGAAGTGAAATTCCCCATATATGATTTCAATTAATAGTGCGTTGGGCATGGGCATAATAATATGTGCTCAACACATTCCATGAACAGACTGACAATATTTGAAACCTTTTAACCATAAACATGTAATAACATACTTTAAATCTATACAGATAACTTCTCTGAATTAAACCCTTCTTAACATTCACTCTCCACCATGGAATGCAAATGCAGCAATATGGATGCATTCACATGATAATGAAGTGCACCCACAAAATAACATTTATAGGAATCAATTTTATCATATCATCTACTTCTGTTCTGGGATCAGCCAAAGACATGACTCTCCTACATTTCAGGGAATGAGCTCTATCTGATTTGAGAGTGACAAGCATTTTTATCCACTTCACTTTTAAAAGCCTTATATTCTGACTGAGCTCTCTGTTTGTACTCTTGTATTTTCTGTACAAGAGGAGAACTCTCGGTGTGTTCAGAAAGGACCGACACCGTAGCCACCCTCTGCTGAACCTGTGCCCGAGTGGGGGTAAGTTCCTCATCATGATCAGGTGTATATAACAGAAGGTCAGAGTCCAGTTGGGAAGAGTCTAGTGACTGACGCTGTTCCGAACTACCTAGTTGTATTACAGGAGCTGATGAAACATGGGCCACAGGAGATGGTGAAGCTTCGGCTTGAATAGCCTGTGCCTCACCCGGAGGGGGCTGTGCATGAACAGCTACCTCAACCTGTGCATCCAGTGGCACAGCAGCTGTCGCTCGAGCCTGAGCAGCAACCTGCGGTCTCTGCTGTGGGTGATACTCTTGTTTATACATTTTTTAATGCTTTCCATGAAAGCAGTGGCGAAGGTATGGGCGGCGGTTTGATCCCCTTACCTTGGGATTTGCCCATTTTTTCACTTGAAGCAAAATAGCAGATTTATGCAAGCAGATATGTACCTCTGTGTATTGTGCTAAACAATAATTTGGATAGGAGTAATCACTCAAATAGTAACTTTTCCTTGTCCAAATCTGTGATTCAATCCTCTTAAAGCACCACACAGATGAGTACCCTATTCTGTCCCTCTCACCTGCCCACTTTGGTAACGCTCTCCATATTGGCAGGAAATTCCAAGACAAGACAAAAATTCACATGTACATAAAATTAAGCATTTCTCTCTGAGCAGGTGGAAGAGAATTGCCTATACTAACAACCACTTTACATTACCTAATATTTAGTAATTCACAAGTAGTTCACCAGCTTCAAAAATGCTACCAGTGATACCACTTGTGTGTGCCCTGCACACATACACACTCCAAAGTTCTGCTATACAATATTTCTTACATTTAATCTATGTTCACGTTAACCTCTTAACTCTTACCTTTCTGTTCCAACCTTCATTATTGAATTTTCATCAAAACGCCCCCTCTCCTTACACAACCCCCCCAGCACACCTAACACATTCTTTTGAAACCTTCAAAATTCTATTCTTTATACCTTCAAAGAGTCATCAAAACATGTATTTAAACAATTACACTTATTGCAAGTAATTTAAGCACTTATAAACAAATATTAGTGAAGGGGAGACTTCCTTTACCTCCTATAATATTGTACTCTAACCTTGACTGGTCCATTTCTTTAATTTCCATCGCATAGCCAAAATACCCTTTGTCCCATATGCATAACAACAACAACATTTTTCTTAATTTCTTTAATTTCCTTAATGTCTTTTTAACACCTTAAGTGATGACCTACCCACATTTGAAATTTCCCCATACCTTCTCTCATTCTTTAAAGAAAACCATGTATCCCATACTCATTCACATGGGGGGCAGGATCTGGGGGCCCCCTTGTTAAAGAGGGCTTCCAGATTCTGATAATCCCCTGCCCACAGACCCCCACAACCACCACCCAGGGTTGTCGGGAAGAGACCATTGTCCCCATCAGCATAGGGACAAGGTGCTTTAGCGTGGGAGGAGCAGAGCCTCCCTTCCCCAAAGCATCCACCCCCACATGTTGAGGGCATGTGGCCTGGTATGGTCCAGGAGGGGGGACACTCGCTCGTCCCTCCCATTTTATGACCTGCCAGGCTGCATGCTCAGATAGGGGTCTGGTATGGATTTTGGGGCACCCCACGCCATTTTTTCTAAATTTTGGCATGGAGGTTTCCCATAAAAGCCATACCATATGCAAAGAGTCTGATATGTCGGGTATAGTCTAGGGGGGACCCTCACACCTTTTTTCTCACTTAAGATCCATACCAGGCTCAAAGTCGGATCCCATTCATTGAAGTTGCATGAAAGTCGGACATAAAGTCGCAGGGCAATGTCAGCAAAGTCAGATCAGAAGTCGTGCAACTTCTGTGTTGGAATAGTGTGAACATAGCCTTAAGTCTGTTTACATCCTTTTCCAGCAACGACCCATTAACACAGGGAAAAACAAATGATACCCAAGGTGGGGGAGCAAGGTGTGGTCAATGAATAACCCCCTGAATATTGCAATAAACATTGCACTGCCACCCATTTACCTCATGAATCCTATGCGGTATATATACTTAATTCACTCCACACTTAATGGTGAGGGTTCAGCCTACAAGTGGAAAAAGGAAATGATAAATAGACCCCCAAGGAGGGGCACACAAGTAAATATAAATTACACCAACAATGAAAATGACTCGGATTGTTCTTTATCTTCTGTTTCCTCAGCCTATACGGGATCAGCAACATGACATTCACCTGACAGATCGGACACTCAACAATCATGCACGTATCACAATAATGGTGGTGGGTACAAGATAGGTAAGAGAGGTGGTGGCGCACATAAACACCCCTTTTCCCCAAAAAAATCACCAAACGATGAAACACATAAACCCAATTCTAAAAAGGCAAATGCTACTCAAAGCTCCTTAACCAAATATGGCACATTATCACAGGTCACCACAAGCACCAAAAATAAAATAGAATCCACAGTCACGGTAGAAGGATCGCCATATTTAAGCTCTGGGACTATACCCAAAACCTCAGGAAACCATTTAAAACACAAATATTTTAACCCAGCACCCAGAAACGATACCAGAAATAGAGAGGAACCCACTAGAAAACTCATTGGACCATCAGAACCAGAAATAGAGCACCTTATTGTTCTGAACCTCTCTATATATAAGAACAAGTCTTAGCCCTATGTCTGAATTTTTGTCCGGACCAGGTCACGGACAAGTTCATGCTAGTCAAGGACTTATACCTCTTCACTAGAAAAGTAACTTTTAAACACCTGTACGATAAAGTTTGGATCAAGAAAGCTGAGAAGAAAACAGAGGCAGACCAATATAAGGGCTACACGATGGCTGATTTCAGGGCCTTACGAGATCTTATACAACTGCTAAATGAAAATGAGGAAAAAGAAGAGGTGGTCTCGGAAAAGACCCCCTCTTCCTCTGATACTGACGAAATAGAGAGCAATCAGAAAAGTTTTAGACCTAAGTCACAGAAGTCCCCCCCCTAAAATCCTCTCCATGTATTTGGGCCTTTTTTACCCCGGTTACAAAGGCTATAGAACAATTGAAACTTCCACCTATACATGAGGGAAACCTCAATCAAAAACAATTTCAGCCACTAAACTGACTAAGCGGTAATCAATCAATAATAATTAAACCATCCGATAAGGGTGGCAATGTGGCAGTGATGGATAGAAATGGGTATGATGAGATATGTAAAAAAATCTTCAGTTACAAAAATTGGTACAAAGTAGTGCCAGAGGACAGTTTTGAGAAGTTTCAATTAAAATTCACTAAGTTGATTGTACAGACTCTTAAGTCTGGAGTGATCGACAAGGAGACTTACGATTTCCTTGTAGTAAAACACCCAAAAATACCAGTTTTCTATTCATTACCGAAAATCCACAAGAATGCCATTGACCCTCTGGGACGCCTAATGATTTCAGGTATTGGGGTCTATTCCGAGCGTGCAAGCAAATTTATAGACTTTTTCCTGATGTCCCATGTGATAAGTCTTCCCTCCTGTGATAAATCACCCCAGATCTTCTACGTACCTTAGAGAGAGTTATTCTCCCTGTATCGATTGACGTACAGGCGCTGTACTCTAGTGTACCACATAATTGTGGGCTACAAATAATCAGTTCATTCTTGCAGACGATAGACAAGTATCAGCGACCACTGAATCAGTTTATATTGCAATTACTGGAACACATCCTTCACAGTAATGTGTTCACACCTATGTGGCTATGGGGACCTCTTGTGCCCCCTCCTATGCCTGCTTGTACCTGGGGGGGTGGGAGCAACATCTTTTTGACAGGGAGGACTTGTCGATGTACCTGTGCCATGTCTTAATGTGTCCACTTTTAGAGCTCCAAGCATTTTAGGGAAAATTGGAAGATAACACTTTCAATCTCCATTTTACTCACACTATATCAAAATGTATCACTTTTTTAGATTTGAATGTTTCTATTCAACCTGGCCAAGTGATTACATCACTATTTAGGAAAGAAACAGCAGGTAATACCATGTTAAGAGCTGACAGCTCACATACTGCCACTTTAATTAAAAAATTCCATACGGACAATATTTGCGTATCAAACGCATTTGTTCGAATTCACAAGACTTTGGGAGAGAGGCTTTGGCCCTCAGAGAGAGATTGATTATACGTGGATACAGTAAGAAATGCTTGAAAAAATCTTATCAAAATGCATGTGGTTGCCCATGCTCAGAACTCCTCTTTAAACTGAAAATATAGGATGCGGCAATAGGTGATACTGTTAAATTCATTACTACTTATGCCTACCATCATAATTTAATCAAGCAAACAATTCAAAAATGTTAGTACCTTTTGAGTACCGATGACACTATAGGGAAATGTGTCAAACCATAGGCAGAGATAGTTTTCAGATGCAGTAGATCTATAAGAGACAAATTAGTCCACAGTAATTCTACACTCCCCTTACTGACACAGGAGGGAACTCCCAGCACCTACGAGTGTCCATACATCAGGGAATGCGAGACGATTACAATACTTAATGGGGAAAAATTTAAGCCTCTATACCACGTAAACTGCGCCACAACAAGGGTGGTCTACCTCATGACCTGCACCTGTGGTGCATTTTACGTGGGAAAGACCAAACATGTACCAAAGTTAAATGCCCCCATTGGAAGTCATATAGTTCTAAAACACAATTACAATACTCTAGCCATGAGTTTCATGGCATTGGATCATGTACAGGAGGATCCCAGAGGGGGGACTTTGAAAAATTGGTCTTGCAACATGAAACTAAATGGATCCATCGTTTGAAAGCTCTCACCTCTCCACGGCTGAATGAGGCGATCAGTTTTGCTCTCTTTCTCTGATTGCCACTAGGGATGAGCCGAACACCCCCCTGTTTGGTTCGCACCAGAACATGCGAACAGGCAAAAAATTTGTTTGAACACGCGAACACCATTAAAGTCTATGGGACTCGATCATGAATAATCAAAAGTGCTAATTTTAAAGACCTATATGCAAGTTATTGTCATAAAAAGTGTTTGGGGACCTGGGTCCTGCCCCAGGGGACATGTATCAATGCAAAAAAAGTTTTAAAAACGGCCTTTTTTTGGGAGCAGTGATTTTAATAATGCTTAAAGTGAAACAATAAAAGTGTAATATTCCTTTAAATTTCGCACCTGGGGGGGGGGTGTCTATAGTATGCCTGTAAAGGGGCACATGTTTCCCGTGTTTAGAACAGTCTGACAGCAAAATGACATTTCAAAGGAAAAAAAGATATTTAAAACTACTCGCGGCTATTAATGAATTGTCAGTCCGACAATACAATACACATTAAAGTTCATTGATAAAAACGGCATGGGATTTCCCCACAGGGGAACCCCGAACCAAAATTTTTTTTTAAAATGGATGGCGTGGGGGTCCATCTAAATTCCATACCAGGCCCTTCAGGTCTGATATGGATTTTAAGGGGAACCCGGCGCCAAAATAAAATAAAATGGCGTGGGGTCCCCCCAAAAATCCATACCTTATCCGAGCAGGCTGCAGGAAAAGAGGGGGGACAAGAGAGCAGCCTCTCCCCCCTCCTTAACCGTACCAGGCCACATGCTTTTAACATTGGGAGGGTGCTTTGAGGTAGCCCCCAAAGCACCTTGTCCCCATGTTGATGGGGGAAGGGCCTCATCCCCACAACCCTTGGCCGGTGGTTGTGCGGGTCTGTGGGCGGGGGGCTTATCAGAATCTGGAAGCCCCCTTGTGTGAAATGGTAATGGGGTACAAAAGTACCCCTACCATTTCACAAAAAAGTGTCAAAAATGTTAAAAATGACAAGAGAAAGTTTTTGACAATTCCTTTATTTAAAGTCTTCTTCTTTTCATCTTGTTCGGGTCTTCTTCCTTCCTTCCTTCTTCCTTTGGTTTCTTCCTCCATCTTCTTCTTCCCCTGGTTCTTCCTCCGATCCTCTGCTTCTTGCTCCAATGTTCTTTTCCGGCATCTTCCTCCACGGTGTGTTCTTCCCCGCTATGTTCTTGGGCCGCTCCGCATCCATGGGAGGCTCCCGCTGTGTGATGCTGATGTATTCTATGGGGGAATCTAGGATGGAAAAGGACCTGGGGGTCCTAGTAGATGATAGGCTCAGCAATGGCATGCAATGCCAAGCTGCTTCTAATAAAGCAAACAGAATATTGGCATGCATTAAAAAGGGGATCAACTCCAGAGATAAAACGATAATTCTCCCATTCTACAAGACTCTGGTCCGGCCGCACCTAGAGTATGCTGTCCAGTTCTGGGCACCAGTCCTCAGGAAGGATGTACTGGTAATGGAGTGAGTACAAAGAAGGGCAACAAAGCTAATAAAGGGTCTGGAGGATCTTAGTTATGAGGAAAGGTTGTGAGCACCGAACCCTATTCTCTCTGGAGAAGAGACACTTGAGATATGATTTCAATATACAAATACCGTACTGGTGACCCCACAATAGAAATAAAACTTTTCCGCAGAAGATTTTAACAAGATTTGTGGCCTCTCATTAAAATTAGAAGAAAAGGGGTTTAACCTTAAACTACGTAGAGGGTTCTTTACTGTAAGAGCGGCAAGGATGTGGAATTCCCTTCCACAGGCAGTGGTCTCAGTGGGGAGCATCGATAGCTTCAAGAAACTATTAGATAAGCACCTGAATGACCGCAGCATACAGGGATATACAATGTAATACTGACACATAATCACACATAGGTTGGACTTGATGGACTTGTGTCTTTTTTCAACCTCACCTACTATGTAACTATGTAACTATGTAAAAAAAAAAGTAAAGCACCCCTCCTTGCTTGCACGCAGAAGCAAATGCATATGTAGATAGTATTCGCACCACACATGTGAAGTATCACCGCGGACGTTAGAGCAAGAGCAATAATTCTAGTGCTAGACCTCCTCTATAACGCTAAACAGGAAACCTGTAAAGGCGTTTAAAGCATCGCCTATAGAGATTTTTAATTACCGTAGGTTGTCGCCATTCCACAAGTGTGTGCAATTTTAAAGCGTGACATGTTAGGTAACTATTTACTCAGCGTAACATCATCTTTCCCATTTTGAAAAAATAATGAAGTATATATTCTGTTTTGTTTTTTTAATTTCATTAAAGAAAATTTTTCCCCAAAAATTGCTTTTGCAAAACCGCTGCGTAAATACCACGTGACATAAAAAAATTGCAATGATCGCCATTTTATTCCCTAGTGTCTCTGATAAAAAAAAGTATAATGTGGAGGTTATAAGCAATTTTCTATAAAAAAAAAATATTTTAAGTGGTAAACAAAAAGTGCCAGAAAAGGCCTGCAAATAAAAAATATGTGGTCTGGTAACCCCAGTGATTAGTAACTACTCTGGCCGACATAATTGGATGGACACATTTTTATCTTACCCATGCTGTATCCACTTTCTATTTACCCCCCTTGTATCCTCGGGAGTCCTACTTCCACAGCTCAAGGGCCAGTCATCACCAATTGGAAATACTGCCATGTGTATTTAATTTTAGCCGCTGTAAGTACTGGGTCCCTTATGGTAGCCCTGGTGGTTTGAAAGATATCATTCATTATTAATTGTGTTATATATCTTAAAACTGATGGTTTACCTTAGAGACGTTTAAATGTGCATCTACTTCTGAGGAAGTAAGTGGTCAAGTTTTTAGGATACATTTTTTTACCTAATTATGTATTGACATTTAGAACTTTTTAATCATGTATGATTTGTATTTGAACCACCATCAATCAGCCTGATATTATTTTATCTTTAATGTGACTTGAATTGTATTTATTTATTAATAAATTGTTAATCATGTATAACTTGTACTCGGTGGCTAGGGATGAGCTTCGTGTTTGAGTCGAATCCATGTTCGACTCCAACATCGTCTGTTCGCCCGTTCGCCGAATTGCGAACGATATGGGCCGTTTGCGCCAAATTCGTGTGGCGCGTCATGGCCCATAATTCACTGCGGCATCGCAGTGCATTGCTGGCTGATGATTGGCCAAGCATGCACTATGACCCGCATGCTTGGCCAATCAGAGCGCCGTCAGTAGAGAGAGCTGTAATTGGCCAAAGCCTGGGTGGCTTTGGCCAATTATGGCTCAGGGGGTTTAGAACACGCCCCACACTATATAAGGCCGCCTGCACGGCGGCCCTGTGTAGTGTGTTCTGGCGTGCTTAGAGAGAGAGAGAGAGAGAGACAGTGTCATTTCATTTGAGTTAGCTAGATTAGGCAGGACAGTCAGTGAGTTAGCTGCACTTACAGTGTATTGTGTATATATATATATGCATCCCAGGTGTTGTATAAATATATACACTGTATACAGTTAAGCTAGATCCGTTCCTGTTATCTTCCTACTGACAGGCAGGCTTGTCTTGTTACAGTATTTACAGCTACCTGAAGAAAATTGCTGGTGTTCTTTTGATCCTATTAGTACCACAGTCAGGCAGCTAGACTATTTACAGTTAGTGTAGTGCGTCCTCCTCACAGTGTTCAGTTAAATCTACAAGTTAGTTTAGTGTGACCTCTGCACAGTGTTCAGCTAAAACTACAAGTTAGTGTAGTGCGTCCTCCTCACAGTGTTTAGCTAAAACTACAAGTTAGTTTAGTGTGACCTCTGCACAGTGTTCAGCTAAAGCTAGAAGATAGGGTAGTGCGTCCTCCTCACAGTGTTCAGCTAAAGCTACAAGTTAGTTTAGTGTGATCTCTGCACAGTGTTCAGCTAAAGCTACAAGTTAGGGTAGTGCGTCCTCCTCACAGTGTTCAGCTAAAGCTACAAGTTAGTTTAGTGTGACCTCTGCACAGTGTTCAGCTAAAGCTACAAGTTAGTGTAGTGTGACCTCTGCACAGTGTTCAGCTAAAGCTACAAGTTAGTGTAGTGCGTCCTCCTCACAGTGTTCAGCTAAAACTACAAGTTAGTGTAGTGCGACCTCTGCAGTGTTTAGCTAAAGCTACAAGTTAGTGTAGTGTGTCCTCCTCACAGTGTTCAGCTAAAACTACAAGTTAGTGTAGTGAGACCTCTGCACAGTGTTCAGCTAAAGCTACAAGTTAGTGTAGTGCGTCCTCCTGATAGTGTTCAGCTAAAACTACAAGTTTGTTTTTTGCGAGCTCTGCACAGTGTTCATCTAAAGCGACCTGTCAAAGGTTGGTGGTGTTTTCCTGATCCTATCACTACCGCAGGCAGCTAAATGCGTCCTCCTCACAGTGTTCAGCTAAAACTACAAGTTAGTGTAGTGCAACCTCTGCACAGTGTTCAGCTAAAACTACAAGTTAGTGTAGTGCGACCTCTGCACAGTGTTCAGCTAAAGCTACAAGTTAGTGTAGTGCGTCCTCCTCACAGTGTTCAGCTAAAGCTACAAGTTAGTTTAGTGTGATCTCTGCACAGTGTTCAGCTAAAGCTACAAGTTAGGGTAGTGCGTCCTCCTCACAGTGTTCAGCTAAAGCTACAAGTTAGTTTAGTGTGACCTCTGCACAGTGTTCAGCTAAAGCTACAAGTTAGGGTAGTGCGTCCTCCTCACAGTGTTCAGCTAAAACTACAAGTTAGTGTAGTGCAACCTCTGCACAGTGTTCAGCTAAAACTACAAGTTAGTGTAGTGCGACCTCTGCACAGTGTTCAGCTAAAGCTACAAGTTAGTGTAGTGTGTCCTCCTCACAGTGTTCAGCTAAAACTACAAGTTAGTGTAGTGCGACCTCTGCACAGTGTTTAGCTAAAGCTACAAGGTAGTGTAGTGCGTCCTCCTCACAGTGTTCAGCTAAAACTACAAGTTAGTGTAGTGAGACCTCTGCACAGTGTTCAGCTAAAGCTACAAGTTAGTGTAGTGCGTCCTCCTCACAGTGTTCAGCTAAAACTACAAGTTTGTTTTTTGCGAGCTCTGCACAGTGTTCATCTAAAGCGACCTGTCAAAGGTTGGTGGTGTTTTCCTGATCCTATCACTACCGCAGGCAGCTAAATAAACTACAAGTTAGTTTTTTGCAAGCACTGCACAGTGTTCACCTAAAGCTACCTGTACAAACTTGGTGGTGTTTTCCTGATCCTATCACTACCGCAGGCAGCTAAATAAGCTACGAGTTAGTTTTTTGCGAGCTCTGCACAGTGTTCAGCTGAAGCTACCTGTAGAAGGTTGGTGGTGTTTTCCTGATCCTATCACTACCGCAGGCAGCTAAATATGCTACAAGTTAGTTTTTTGCGAGCTCGGCACAGTGTTCAGCTAAAGCTACCTGTAGAAGGTTGGTGGTGTTTTCCTGATCCTATCACTACCGCAGGCAGCTAAATAAGCTACAAGTTAGTTTTTTTGCGAGCTCTGCACAGTGTTCACCTAAAGCTACCTGTAGAAGGTTGGCGGTGTTCTCATACTACAGGCAGGCAGTTGATTTTGCTAGCTGCAGTATCAGTATATATATATACTTAGTGGAGATCCAGTATGTCTGGAAGGTCAACAAGGAGAGGTAGACAGTCATAAGCCAATAAAAGAGGGCAAACAGGCTCTGTGTCTAGAGGCAACAGTGCTGGTCGTGGAGACGGTGCATCCTCATCAGCACGTGGCCGTGGGACACGCTTGGCCTTTTTTTCGGCAGGTGGCTGTGTTGAGCCGCAACATGCGGAAGACTTGGTCGAGTGAATGACCAAGCCGTCCTCATCCTCCTCATCCTCTCTCACCCATGCTCAGGGTACTTTGTCTGGCAAAGCAGCTGCCAATGCGGCCTCTTCCCTCGGCTCAATGGCATCAGTGACTCCTTCCCTAGCCCCAAAATGTCCTCCTGAGGAGTCCCTCGAACTGTTTGAACACAGTGTTGGATACATGCTCCAGGAGGATGCCCAGCATTTAGAAGGCTCGGATGATGATACTGCGCTAGATGAAGGCAGTAACGTGAGCATGGACAGAGGGGGTGCCCAAGAAGGACAGCAATCTGTCAGTCATGCTCCCCCTGCTGCAGAATACTGCCAGGTTTGCTCCAGTGATGAGGAAGGAGGGGATGATGAGGTCACTGACTCAACGTGGGTGACTGATAGGAGAGAGAAGGAGGCACATCACCAATGAGGCAGGATGCCCTCCAGGGGCCAGCCTAAGGGCAGCACACTGACTGCATCACACCCCAAAGCTCCACATGTGCAGGGCGCTGCTGTCTCTGCACGTTATTCCAAAAGTTCTTTGGTGTGGGCCTTTTTTGAGATGAGTGCATCAGATTGCACCGCTGCTATTTGCAACAAATATCTCAAGCGTATCTCGCGTGGTCAAAACATCTCCCGCTTGGGCACCACATGCTTGACCAGACATATGTTGACCTGCCATACAGTTAGCTGGCAAGCGTATCTAAAAGACCCACACCAAAGAACAAAGAGGACCTCTCCTTGCTCCTTATCAGGTGAGATCTACAACCCCACTATACCTTCAGTCCTCTCTGAGACCTGCACTGAGAGGAATGAAAGTGTAGAATTAGGTGTGTCACAGCCAAGTACTTGTGGGCAATCTGCTTTCGGTACACCGATGTCAGATTGTACCAGGCAAATTTCCCTGCCCCAGCTGCTGCACCGCCAAAAGAAGTTCGCTCCCAGCCATCCACATGCCCAGCGGTTGAATGCTAGCTTGGCAAAATTGCTAGCACTTCAACTGCTGCCATTTCAGTTGGTAGACTCTGCCCCCTTCCGTGAGTTTGTGGAATGTGCGGTTCTTCAGTGACAGGTACCCAAACGCCACTTTTTCTCACGGAAGGCGATTCCGGCTCTCTACCGGCATGTGGAAGGCAATGTCCATGCCTCGCTGGACAGGGCGGTCAGCGGTAAGGTGCATAATACCGCTGACTCATGGTCCAGCAGGCATAGACAGGGACGTTACCTAAGTTTCACCAGGCATTGGGTGACTCTGCTGGCAGCTGGGAAGGATGCAGGACAAGGTGCAGTAGTGTTGGAGGTTGTTCCGCCACCACGCCTCCAAAATGCCACTACTAATGATTGTGACACACCTCTCTCCTCCACCCCCTCCTCTTCTTCTTCCTCCATGGCTTCTACCCGGGCTTACAGGATGTCCTGAGGCAGGCCAGGAAAGTCTGTGTGCATTTCCGCCGGTCATATAATTCCATTGCTCGGCTGGCAGACCTCCATAAGGAGTTTAACCTGCCCAAGAACCGCCTAATCTTTGACATGCCCACCAGGTGGAACTCAACGTTGGCCATGCTGCAGCGGATGCAGCAGAGGGCCATCAATGAGTACCTGTGCAACTAGGGCACCAGGACAGGGTCAGGGGAGCTTTTTTTTTTCCCCACACCAGTGGGCCATGATCAGGGATGCATGCACTGTCCTGTCACCATTTGAGGAGGCCACGAGGATGGTGAGCAGTGACAGTGCATGCATCAGTGACACTGTCCCCCTTGTCCACCTGTTGGAGCACACGCTGCGTGGAATAATGGACAGGGCACTTGAGGCAGAACAGAGGCAGGAAGAGGAGGACCTCCTTAGCTCTCAAGGCCCCCTTTATCCAGACAGTGTTCCTGCGTGCCCGCCAATCACACAGCAAGAGGAGGAGGATTGTGTCAGTAGCCTGGCATTCAGCATCAGCACCAGTCTTTAAGGGATCAGTCCCAGGAAACACATGGACTTGTACGTGGCTGGGAGGAGGTGGCTGCGGACCATGTCGTCCTTAGTGACCCAGAGGACTCTGGACCGAATGCCTCAGCAAACGTATGCTGCATGGCCTTCCTGATCCTGCAAAGCCTGTGTAAGGATCCTCATATTCTTGGTATCAAGGAGAAGGACCAATACTGGCTGGCAACCCTCCTTGATCCACGTTACAAGGGTAAGGTTGCGGACCTTATCTTGCCGTTGCAGAGGGAGCAGAGGATGAAACATCTTCAGGAGGCCTTGCAGAAAGGTCTGTGCAACGCGTTCCCAGAGACTGGGAAGTTACAAACTTCTGTTTCTGGACAACGTGTTGCTGAGGCTTTGGTCAGTCAAAAAAGGAGCGGTGGAGAAGGTGGCCGTCTAACCGATGCGTTCAGACAATTTTTTAGTCCGCAGCCCCAAGGTATGATCGGTTCCAGCAGCCATCGCCAGCGTCTGTTTTACATGGTGCAGGAATACCTAGGGACAAGATCTGACTTGGACACCTTTCCCACATAAAATCCTCTGGGTTACTGGGGCTTGAGGATGGATCACTGGCCAGAGCTTGCACAGTATGCAATTGAGCTACTAGCCTGTCCTGCATCCAGCGTTCTTTCGGAACGCACATTCAGTGCTGCTGGAGGCTTTGTAACCGATCACAGGGTGCGTCTGTCCACCGACTCGGTCGATCGACTGACTTTCATAAATCGAATCAGTCTTGGATCACCACCAGCTACCAAGCACCTGATGCTGATGTAACCGAATATTTTTTTTTAAATTTCAGATCCCTTCAAAGACTGCCTATGCTGATGCTGAGTGACTATCCTGAGTAATTATCCTCTTCTTCCTCAATGATCACGCTGATAGCTTGTAAGAACATTTTTGGTTCTGGGCGCCGCCACCAGTGCCTAAGGCCCAATTTTTCAGCCCCTGTTTAACAGTGGCGTGTAATTACAATTTTTGATGCAATACTTTGCAGCAGGGCTCGTTTCTGCGTTCCAACTAGAGTATCTGTGAGGGGTTGCAGTGTTGTGGCACCAGCAAAAGTGCCTAAAGCCCAATTTTTCAGCCCCTGTTTAACAGGGGCGTGTAATTACAATTTTTGATACAATACTTTGCAGCAGGGCTCGTTCCTGCGTTCCAACTAGAGTATCTGTGAGGGGTTGCAGTGTTGTGGCACCAGCACCAGTGCCTAAGGCCCAATTTTTCAGCCCCTTTTTAACAGGGGCGTGTAATTACAATTTTTGATGCAATACTTTGCAGCAGGGCTCGTTTCTGCGTTCCAACTAGAGTATCTGTGAGGGGTTGCAGTGTTGTGGCACCAGTACCTAAGGCCCAATTTTTCAGCCTCTGTTTAACAGGCGCATGTAATTACAATTCTTGATCTAATATTTCACAGCAGGGCCCTTTTCTGCGCCCATCAAGAGCGAGTGAGGACTTACAGTGTTGTGGCACCAGCACCACCACCACCACCAAAGGCCCAATTTTTCTGCCCCTGTTCAACAGGGGCATGTAATTACAATTCTTGATCTAATATTTCACAGCAGGGCCCTGTGAGGGCTTACAGTGTTGTGGCCACAACAACACCTAATGCCCAAATTTCTGCTGAGTATATAGGGCAGGCCCCTACTTTCAAACATCCAAGTTACAAACGACTCCTACTTGCAAACGGAAGGAGAGAACAGGAAGTGAGATGAAATCTACCCCTAGGAAGGGAAATTCTCTCCTGTAAGAGTTAATATGGGAAAAACATTTCTCCTTTCCACTGATGCTTTATCACCAATCCTTGTTTTACAAAAAAACCCAAATTTTCAAAAAACATTTGTCATTGGGACAAAAAGTGAGGTGAAATCTTCTGAAGAGGAGCACAGACAGCAAAACAAATGTCACAGGGGTGATAACCCTTCCCTATGTTTTCCAAAAAGCTTAAAATAGATTTTTTGGCTGGAGATAAACACGTTAAAAATGTACCAGTTCAAAATTACAAACAGATTCTACTTAACAACAAACCTACAGTCCCTGTCTTGTTTGCACCGCCTGTATACTGCTGTTCAGAGTACAGAGCCTGTATACTGCTGTTTCCTTTTTTAATTTGGGTGTGGGGTTCCCCTTAATATCCATACAAGATCCAAAGGGCCTGGTAATGGACTGGGGGGTGCCCATGCCATTTGTCTCACTGATTTTCATCCATATTGTCAGGACCCGACATTACATTAAAGCCGCAAGCAGTTTTAAATGACTTTTTTTCCTTTAAAAATGACATTTTGTGCAGGGACTGTTCTAAGCACGGGAAACACGTGCCACTTTACAGGCATACAATAGACACCCCCCAGGTACGATATTTAAAGGAATATTTAACTTTTTTTTTTTTACTTTAACCATCATTGAAAACACTGCTCCCGAAAAAACAGACGTTTTTAAAAGTTTTTTTTGCTCTGATACATGTCCCCTGGGGCAGGACCCGGGTCCCCAAACCCTTTTTAGGACAATACCATGCAAATGGAGCACTTTTGATTTTGAACGTTCGAGTCCCATAGACGTCAATGGGGTTCTAACGTTCGTGCAAATTTTCGGTCCGTTCGCAGGTTCTGGTGCGAACCAAACCGGGGGGTGTTCGGCTCATCCCTATCGGTGGCCATGTGTGTTGCACCTCATTTAAAGTCCCAATGCAAACATATGTTTTTATAGACCATAAAAAGCCTGATATTAGAGCATGGTCTGTTTTGAGTCAGAAGTTGAGCTCCAGCAAATAGTACCATAGAGCAGGGGTGTCAAACTCAATTTCATTGTGGGCCACATCAACAGTATGGTTGCCCTCAAAGGGCCAGATGTACCTTGGGTGCACTACATAAAGAGTTCAGGGTTCAGGAGTATGTACAGAGCTCAGGATTATGCTATGTACAGAGTGCAGGGTTCAGGAATGCTTTATGTGCAGAGTGCAGAGCTCTGCTACATACAGAGTGCAGGGTTCCGGAGTGCGTTATGTGCAGAGCTCAGGATTTTGCTATGTACAGAGTGCAGGGTTCATAAATGTGCTAAGCATAGAGTACAGGGTTCATGAGTTTGTTATGTACAAAGTTCAGGGGTGTGCTGTGTACAGAGTGCAGGGTTTAGGGGTGCACTATGCACAGTGTGCAACCCCAACCTCCTCATTGAAGCTTTCCTGCATCTCTTTCTCCTACCTTGCCTGGTTCTAATACCTCCCTGTGTAGGCATCTCTGCCTTACCTTGCAGGGAGTGGGAGTGGAGGGTAAGAGCTTTAGGTGGCGTAAAGGAGTTCCACCATGTTCTGGCTGCAAAACTAGGTGCGAGGGCCACATGACAAGGCCTGGAGGGCAAAATTTGGCCCACAGGCCTTGTGTTTGACATATGTGCCGTAGAGCCTCCAAGACCCACTTAATGGACAAACACTCTTGCGTCACACTACTATAGTTTCTTTCTGCAAGGGTAAGCTTTCAACCCAAATAGACCACCAGGTGTTCTTTTCCATCTATCACTTGGGACAAGATAGCCCCCAGACCTACACTTGAAGAACTGGTCTGGACTGTGAATTATTCAGTCTGGGGCTACCAGCACAGTTTGTTTACACAGAGCCTCCTTTAGACTTTGGAAAGCTTCTTTAGCCTTGGCATTCCGCTTAATCGCTACAGAGGAGCTTTGGCCATTTGTAAGGTCAGTTAAGGGTGCTGTTATTTGTGGCAAATGTTGTATTGAACCTGCAATAATACCTTACCATGTTTAGTAGGGTTCTCAATTGTTTTTTAGTGGAAGAATCAGGCCAGTTTCTACCTTATGGATTTGGAGTTTGATTAGGCTCTGCCAATAGTGTATCCCATGTGTGCAGGTGAAGGGAGGCACTGGCAATGCAATTAATTAAGTCTGCTGCACCTGAAAAATCCTGAATACCAGGAATGAAAAGTGATTGAAAGTGTAAAGGTACTCTAATTCTATGTAAATGGTGGGGAAACCCACAGTGGAATAAAATATATTGCACAATAAATAAATTGGAAACAGGTGTGTGGTCTAGATTGACCTGTAACACATGTGGATATACAAAATATCTTAAGACTGTATGTGCATAATCAAAATATAAACAATGCAATTCAAACACAAAGTGTATATGATCTGAAAAGGAAAAACTGACAAGAGAGTAAACACATATCAACAGTCTCTCTCAGGTTCCAAAAAGTCAGTGTGAAAACAAATCAAAATTCATCAGAGCTAAATTGAAAACACATCCGATTAACGTGCGAGTCCCAAATCGAACAGGTGCCAATCCTAAGGTGTTTAGACACTTTAGTATGAAGACACCACCGTGCTCAAAATTAATAAAAATTGGCTGCTTACCAGACCCACATAAGTCACAAGTGTGTGTGCTGATCCACAGCTTAGGGATGTATTCCTCTGCCTGCCAAATCTCAGAGATTCACAATGAACAACAGCTCCCAGCAGACCTGTGTGGATGAGTAAGCATGAACGCTCACCTGCGGCTGATAAAATAGATTCCTCTATACCTTCCTCGGAGAGCTCAAGTGGATCCCCGATTAACAGCTTATAAAGGATAATGAAAAATTGGAGGAAGACTGCATTATATTTTGATAAAAAATGAAAATATGAAATAAAATATAAATTAAAAAAATGAAAAATAAATTGTTTTATATAAAATGGTTACAAGAGTACAAAAATATACCTTCTCTTAACCCAACCAACTTTAGAAGATATTATTATAAAAAATAAATAATTATAAAAATGTATACTGAAAAAATATTATTTTTTAATCTTTTATATAATAGGAATAGAAAGGAAGAATCCTTTACATATAATAAAAGGACTTTCCATGTCTCATAAATTACTGAATTAATATGGTTCCTCGTATAGTCAACTGAAAGTTTTACATAATTAATGATGAACAATAAAAGTAATAACACTTTATAAATATATATCAATATTTTCATTGGAGATATCATTGAAGGTATCATTCCAAATTATACTAAAACACAATTCCCTTTATATGAAACCCCAACTCTCCCTATTATTGATTATTTATAAAAAGAATTGATATCCCACTCTACATTGAGTCCCAGTGAGTGGTGGTACTTTAAATTGTAAATCCACTGGGACTCTCTCCTAGAGATACTCCTCTTCAGATTTCTGCCCCACCAATGGAGAGTGTATTTCTCAATTGCTATTACCTCTAGCTTAAATGGATCCTTATGATGATATTTGGAAAAATGTTTGGATAGGTTGTGTCCCACAAATCCCTGCCTAATCCTGCCTAAATGTTCACAAATCCTGATATTTAAGGTCCGAGTGGTCCTAACCACATATTGTAGGTCACACTCACATCTGAGCAAATGAACGACTCCTTTAGTATGGCAAGTAGGGATGAGCTTCGAGTTCGAGTCGAACAGCGAACAGCGAACAACATGGGGTGTTTGCGGCAAATTCGAATGCCGCGGAACACCCTTTAAAAGTCTATGGGAGAAATCAAAAGTGCTAATTTTAATGGCTTATATGCAAGTTATTGTTATAAAAAGTGTTTGGGGACCTGGGTCCTGCCCCAGGGGACATGGATCAATGCAAAAAAAGTTTTAAAAACGGCTGTTTTTTCAGGAGCAGTGATTTTAATAATGCTTAAAGTGAAACAATAAAAGTGTAATATTCCTTTAAATTTTGTACCTGGGGGTTGTCTATAGTATGCCTGTAAAGGGGCGCATATTTCCCGTGTTTAGAACAGTCTGACAGCAAAATGACATTTCGAAGGAAAAAACCCATTTAAAACTACTCGCGGCTATTGCATTGCCAACAATACACATAGAAGTTCATTGATAAAAACGGCATAGGAATTCCCCACAGGGGGACCCTGAACGAAAATTTTTTAAAAAAATGACGTGGGAGTCCCTCTAAATTCCATACCAGGCCCTTCAGGTCTGGTATGGATATTAAGGGGAACCCCACACCAAAAAAAAAAACGGCGTGGGGTCCCCCCAAAAATCCATACCAGACCCTTATCCGAGCACACAACCTGGCAGGCCGCAGGAAAAGGAAACCATACCAGGCCACATGCCCTCAACATTGGGAGGGTGCTTTGGGGTAGCCCCCAAAACACCTTGTCCCCATATTGATGAGGACAAGAGCCTCATCCCCACAACCCTGGCCGGTGGTTGTGGGGGTCTGCGGGCGGGGGGCTTATTGGAATCTGGAAGCCCCCTTTAACAAGGGGACCCCCAGATCCCGCCCCCCCCTGTGTGAAATGGTAAGGGGGTAATTACCCCTACCATTTCACTAAAAAACTGTCAAAAATGTTAAAAATGACAAGAGACAGTTTTTGACAATTCCTTTATTTAAATGCTTCTTTTTTCTTCTATCTTCATTAATATTCTTCTTCTTCTGGTTCTTCTGGTTCTTCCTCCGGCGTTCTCATCCAGCATCTCCTCCGCGGCGTCTTCTATCTTCTTCTCCTCGGGCCGCTCCGCACCCATGACATAGGGGGACTCTCCCGCTCTTCTCTTCATCTTCTTCTTCATCTTCTTCTCTTCTTCCTTCTTATCTTCTTCTCTTCTTCATTTTCTTCTCCGGGCTGCTCCGCGTCCATGCTAGCATGGAGGGAGGCTCCCGCTGTGTGACGGCATCTCCTCCTCTGACGCACGGGACATGACGGGACTTCCCTGTGGCATTCCCGTGACGTCACAAGGAAGTCCTGTCAAGTCACAGTGCGTCGGAGGGGGGCGGGGTCACCGGGTGGCCCTGCCCCCGTTATTTAAGAACCGTCAGATGAGGAGATGCCGTCATGGAGCCTCCCTCCATGCCAGCATGGGTGCGGAGTGGCCCGGAGAAGAAAATGAAGAAGAGAAGAAGAGAAGAAAAGAAGAAAAGAAGAAGAGAAGAAAATGAAGAAGAGGAAGAGAAGAGTGGGAGCCTCCCCCCATGCCATTGGTACGTAGCGGCCTGAGGAGAAGAAGATAGAAGACACCGCGGAGGAGATGCTGGACGAGAATGCCGGAGGAAGAACCAGAAGAGCCAGAAGAACCAGAAGAAGAAGATGAAGGAAGATAGAAGAAAGGGGGCTTCCAGATTCCGATAAGCCCCCCGCCCGCAGACCCCCACAACCACCAGCCAGGGTTGTGGGGATGAGGCCCTTGTGCTCATCAACATGGGGACAAGGTGTTTTGGGGGGCTACCCCAAAGCACCCTCCCAATGTTGAGAGCATGTGGCCTGGTATGGTTCAGGAGGGGGGGGGCGCACTCTCGTCCCCCCCCTTTTCCTGCGGCCTGCCAGGTTGCGTGCTCGGATAAGGGTCTGGTATGGATTTTTGGGGGGACCCCACGCCGTTTTTTTTTTTTTTTGGCGCGGGGTTTCCCTTAAAACCCATACCAGACCTAAAGGATCTGGTATGGAATTTAGGGGGAACCCCACGTCATTTTTTTAAAATTTTGGCCTGGGTTCCCCTTAATATCCATACCAGACCTGAAGGGCCTGGTATGGAATTTAGGGGGACTCCCACGTCATTTTTTTTTTTAATTTTGGTTCGGGGTTCCCCTGTGGGGAATTCCCATGCCGATTTATCAATGAACTTCTATGTGTATTGTCGGCAATGCAATAGCCGCGAGTAGTTTTAAATGGGTTTTTTCCATCGAAATGTCATTTTGCTGTCAGACTGTTCTAAACACAGGAAACATGCGCTCCTTTACAGGCATACTATAGACACCCCCAGCTCCGAAATTTAAAGGGATATTACACTTTTATTGTTTGACTTTAAGCATTATTAAAATCACTGCTCCTGAAAAAACGGACGTTTTTAAAACTTTTTTTGCATTAATCCATGTCCCCTGGGGCAGGACCCAGGTCCCCAAACACTTTTTATGACAATAACTTGCATATAAGCCTTTAAAATTAGCACTTTTGATTATTTATGTTCGTGTCCCATAGACTTTAACGGTGTTCGCGTGTTCGAACAAACTTTTTTCCTGTTCGCATGTTGTGGTGCGAACCGAACAGGGGGGTGTTCAGCTCATCCCTAATGGCAAGTGATGAAATCTTTTATTTTAGACTATTTGGATGTGACGTGACTTAAAAGTGGGGATTTTTAAAGTCCTGGAATTGAGACAAATATTGCATCTCCTACATGGAAAAAACCTTTTAGATTACCAAACATAACTGGCATAGGGGGCTTTTCCACAGGATTGGGAGCCACCATTTATTTTAAAGGTCACATTCTCCTATAGATGATATTGGGCCTGTCTGGAAGAAGAGAGCCCAATACCGAATCGGTCTTCAAAACTTTCCAATGTTTCTGTATGATTTTATTAACCCATCTGTACTGATTGGAATAGGTGGTTAAAAAAGCTGTTTGAAACTTGGATTGATCCTTTCCACTAGGGATGAGCCGAACACCCCCCTGTTCGGTTCGCACCAGAACATGCGAACAGGAAAAAAGTTTGCTCGAACACGCGAACACCGTTAAAGTCTATGGGACACGAACATGAATAATCAAAAGTGCTAATTTTAAAGGCTTATATGCAAGTTATTGTCATAAAAAGTGTTTGGGGACCTGGGTCCTGCCCCAGGGGACATGGATCAATGCAAAAAAAAGTTTTAAAAACGGCCGTTTTTTCAGGAGCAGTGATTTTAATAATGCTTAAAGTCAAACAATAAAAGTGTAATATCCCTTTAAATTTCGTACCTGGGGGGTGTCTATAGTATGCCTGTAAAGGGGCGCATGTTTCCCGTGTTTAGAACAGTCTGACAGCAAAATGACATTTCGAAGGAAAAAACTAATTTAAAACTACCGCGGCTATTAATGAATTGCCGGTCCGACAATACACATAAAAGTTCATTGATAAAAACGGCATGGGAATTCCCCACAGGGAAACCCCGAACCAAAATTAAAAAAAAAAAAAATGACGTGGGGGGGTCCCCCTAAATTCCATACCAGGCCCTTCAGGTCTGGTATGGATATTAAGGGGAACCCCGGCCAAAATTAAAATAAAAAAAATGACGTGGGGTTCCCCCTAAATTCCATACCAGACCCTTCAGGTCTGGTATGGATTTTAAGGGGAACCCCGCGCCAAAAAAAAAAAAAAAAAAACGGCGTGGGGTTCCCCCAAAAATCCATACCAGACCCTTATCCGAGCACGCAACCTGGCAGGCCGCAGGAAAAGAGGGGGGGACGAGAGTGCGCCCCCCCCCTCCTGAACCATACCAGGCCACATGCCCTCAACATTGGGAGGGTGCTTTGGGGTAGCCCCCCAAAACACCTTGTCCCCATGTTGATGAGGACAAGGGCCTCATCCCCACAACCGTGGCCGGTGGTTGTGGGGGTCTGCGGGCGGGGGGCTTATCGAAATCTGGAAGCCCCCTTTAACAAGGGGACCCCCAGATCCTGCCCCCCCCCCTGTGTGAAATGGTAAGGGGGTACTTACCCCTACCATTTCACTAAAAAAGTGTCAAAATAGTTAAAAATGACAAGAGACAGTTTTTGACAATTCCTTTATTTAAATGCTTCTTCTATCTTCCTTCATCTTCTTCATCTTCTGGTTCTTCTGGCTCTTCTGGTTCTTCCTCCGGCGTTCTCGTCCAGCATCTCCTCCACGGCGTCTTCTATCTTCTTCTCCTCAGGCCGCTCCGCACCCATGGCGTGAGGGGAGGCTCCCGCTCTTCTCTTCATCTTCTTCTTCATCCTCTTCTCTTCTTCATCTTCTTCATCTTCTTCATCTTCATCTTCTCTTCTTAATTTTCTTCTGCGGGCCGCTCCGCATCCATGCATGGAGGGAGGCTCCCGCTGTGTGACGGCGTCTCCTCGTCTGACGGTTCTTAAATAATGGGGGGCGGGGCCACCCCGTGACCCCGCCCCCCTCTGACGCACGGGACATGACGGGACTTCCCTGTGGCATTCCCCGTGACGTCACAGGGAAGTCCCGTCAAGTCACCGTGCGTCAGAGGGGGGCGGGGTCACCGGGTGGCCCCACCCCCCGTTATTTAAGAACCGTCAGACGAGGAGACGCCGTCACACAGCGGGAGCCTCCCTCCATGCCAGCATGGCTGCGGAGCGGCCCGGAGAAGAAATGAAGAAGGAAGAAGAGATGAAGAAGAAGAAGATGAAGAAGAGAAGAGGATGAAGAAGAAGAAGATGAAGAGAAGAGCGGGAGCCTCCCCTCATGCCATGGGTGCGGAGCGGCCAGAGGAGAAGAAGATAGAAGACGCCGCGGAGGAGATGCTGGACGAGAACGCCGGAGGAAGAACCAGAAGAGCCAGAAGAACCAGAAGATGAAGAAGATGAAGGAAGATAGAAGAAGCATTTAAATAAAGGAATTGTCAAAAACTGTCTCTTGTCATTTTTAACTATTTTACCACTTTTTTAGTGAAATGGTAGGGGTAAGTACCCCCTTACCATTTCACACAGGGGGGGGGCCGGGATCTGGGGGTCCCCTTGTTAAAGGGGGCTTCCAGATTCCGATAAACCCCCCGCCCGCAGACCCCCACAACCACCGGCCACGGTTGTGGGGATGAGGCCCTTGTCCTCATCAACATGGGGACAAGGTGTTTTGGGGGGCTACCCCAAAGCACCCTCCCAATGTTGAGGGCATGTGGCCTGGTACGGTTCAGGAGGGGGGGGGCGCACTCTCATCCCCCCCTCTTTTCCTGCGGCCTGCCAGGTTGCGTGCTCGAATAAGGGTCTGGTATGGAATTTAGGGGGAACCCCACGTCATTTTTTTTTTAAATTTTGGCCGGGGTTCCCCTTAATATCCATACCAGACCTGAAGGGCCTGGTATGGAATTTAGGGGGACCCCCCACGTCATTTTTTTTTTTTTAAATTTTGGTTCGGGGTTTCCCTGTGGGGAATTCCCATGCCGTTTTTATCAATGAACTTTTATGTGTATTGTCGGACCGGCAATTCATTAATAGCCGCGGTAGTTTTAAATGAGTTTTTTCCTTCGAAATGTCATTTTGCTGTCAGACTGTTCTAAACACGGGAAACATGCGCCCCTTTACAGGCATACTATAGACACCCCCCAGGTACGAAATTTAAAGGGATATTACACTTTTATTGTTTGACTTTAAGCATTATTAAAATCACTGCTCCTGAAAAAACGTCCGTTTTTAAAACTTTTTTTTGCATTGATGCATGTCCCCTGGGGCAGGACCCGGGTCCCCAAACACTTTTTATGACAATAACTTGCATATAAGCCTTTAAAATTAGCACTTTTGATTTCTCCCATAGACTTTTAAAGGGTGTTCCGCGGCATTCGAATTTGCCGCGAACACCCCAAATTGTTCGGTGTTCGGCGAACTTGCGAACAGCCAATGTTCGAGTCGAACATGAGTTCGACTCGAACTCGAAGCTCATCCCTACTTTCCACTCTTAAAATTAGGGATTAATACATCCCTATGATACAACCTAGCTACAGCCTGTAATTCTTGCTCCAAAATGGATGGGTCATATCCCTTTTGGCTGAATCTATTTTTAAGTGTGATAGCCTGTTCCCTATAATCCTCTAGTCTAGAGCAATATACGTCTAAACTGCCCCTTTTGGGATGGCTTTCAGCCATGTTGGGTGATAACAACTGTCCATACAGATAAACTCATTCCTGTCAGTTGTTTTGAAGTATGTCTTAGTAGAAAAAAATGTTCCCTTCCCTGGTGATAATCAAATCCAAGAAATCGATGGAATGGTGACTCCAAGTGTATGTAAATCTAATGCCCCAAGAATTGGCATTGAGATGGTCTATGTATCTGTGGAGATAGATCTCATCACCCCTCCACAGAAACAGGGCGTCATCAATGTATCTTCTCAAAAAAAAAAATCTTTGAATACTTATGGGCATATATGGCAACATTTTTCCCCAATAGGCCAGATAACAGACCTCTCCTACCCCTATAGCACATTTCTTTTGGTTTGCTGTTAAGCCCTCAATTCTAGTGGAATTTATGACAGCCTGCACTTTAGGTAGGTGACTTTCCCAATCTCTGCTCCAAATAACCACATCATCTAAATACAACACCAAATAACATTGATGTGGGCTAAGGAACTTATACATCATCTGCTGGAATGTAGCAGGAGCTCTATTTAACCCAAAGGGCATCCTATTCCTGTCACAACCCCCCCTAGAGTCACAAAAGCTGTTTTTTTTCTTTTGCTTCCTCTGACAGGGAAACCTACACCTACAAATGCCCATCGGTGCCGCCTATGAGTACCCATCGGTGCCACCTATGAGTGCCCATCAGTGCCGCATATCAGTGCCACCTATCAGTGCCCATCAGTGCCACTTATCAGTGCCCATCAGTGCCGCCTATCAGTGCTCATCATCAGTGCCCGTCAGTGCCACCTCATCAGTGCCACCTCATTGGTGCCACCTCATCGGTGCCCATCAGTGCCACCATATCAGTGCCCGTCAGTGCAGCCATATCAGTGCCCATCATTGAAGAAGGAAACGTACTTATTTCCAAAAAATTTTAACAGAAACAAAGAAAAACGTGGTTTTTTTCAAAATTTTCGGTCTTTTCGGTCTGAAAGCTGAAAATTGGCCTGGGCGGGAAGGTGTCTAAGTGCCTGGTATTGAAGTGGTTAAAAAATAAAAATTAAAAAGTCCCACGAAGTCCATTCATCTTCTTCTCTCGCTCCACCAGACTGAAAAAAAACCCCACATGCCGCCACCGATCCACCTCCATGGGAAGCACCCACCATAATAACCATCCTCTCAGGTGACAGTTCTTTTATAACTGAGGGCGGGGCCACGCAGTGACGAAACCGGGTGACCCTGCCCCCCTCTGATGCACAGGGACTTTCCAGTGGCTTCCCTGTGGTGTCAGAGGAGAGCGGGGCCACCTGTTTACATACCTGGTGACCAAGCCCCCCTGACACATGGGGGCTTCCCAATGGCTTCCCCAATGGTGTCAGAGGGGGCGGACCACCCATTTACATAAACGGGTGACCCCGCCCCCCTATGACGTCATGGGGAAGCCATTGGAAAGTCCCTGTGTGTCAGAGGGGGGCGGGGTCACCCGGGTACATCACCGTGTGACCCCGCCTTCAGTTATAAAAGAACTGTCACCTGAGAGGACGGTCATTACGGTGGGTGCCTCCCATGGAGGCATTTCAGTGGCGGCGTGCAGGGTTTTTTTCGGTCCGGCGGAGCAAGAGAAGAAGATGAATGACTTTGTGGGACATTTTTATTTTTTTATTTTTTAATAAAGGACTTGTCCCAAGATGTGTCTTGACACTTTTTGTCAAATGGTAGGGGTACAATGTACCCCTTACCATTTCAAACAGGGGGGGCGGGATCTGGGGGTCCCCTTGTTAAAGGGGGCTTCCAGATTCTGATAAGCCCCCAGCCCACAGACCCCCACAACCACCGGGCAAGGGTTGTGGGGATGAGGCCCGTGTTCCCATCAACATTGGGACAAGGTGCTTTGGGGGGCTACCCCAAAGCACCCTTCCAATGTTGAGGACATGTGGCCTGGTACGGTTCAGGAGGGGGGTGCTCTCATGTCCCCCCTTTTTTCCGGTGGCCTGCCAGGTTGCATGCTCACATAAGGGTCTGGTATGGATTTTTGGGGGGACCCCCACACCATTTTTTTTTAAATTTTGGTTCGGGGTTCCCCTTAAAGTGAATGTAAACCCAATGTCATCCTTTCTAAACTACTGCCATGGGGGTTATCTATAAGGATATACATGCCTCCTGCATGTATCTTTACCTGTCAAATGTCTCCCCTCTGTCTGTTATTAGACCCGAAAAACTGCATATTCTGTGGGTGGGTCTGTTGTCTGGAGCTCGTGGGTGGAGTCATGATGTCAGTAGACTCCCCGCCCACCTCTACACTCCTTGTCAATATGCATTTTCTCCTGTTTATTTCTAACACTGAACTTCTGCTGAACTTCTGCTATGATCTCTAACATCCAGTGAAAAGACAGAAAAGTAACCACGTGACTTCAGCATGCCAAATCATGCTGAGGTGTGGAACAGCCAATCCTTGCAGAGCTGCTGAAGAAAGGAGTGGGGGAGGGAATTAAAAAATAATGCCTGTGTCTTAGGCTGTCACTCACAGCAAGGGGGGGGGGGATTTGACAAAGTTTTTCTCAGTTTGTCAAGATTTTTCTCACCGAACAATAAAAGAGAATTGCTCAGAGATGGATTAACTCTGTGTGGCAAGACTGGGCTCAAATGATAGGAAATTTTATACTCTACAGTATGATATAAAAAAAACATTTTCAGGTTTACATCCACTTTAATATTCATACCAGACCCAAAGGGCCTGGTATGGATTTTTGGGGGGACCCCCATGTCGTTTTTTTTAAAGACTTTTATCTCTATTGCCGAGACCTGTCAATTCATTATAGCTGCGAGTAGTTTTAAATGACTTTTTTCCTTTAAAAATGTCATTTTTTGCAGGGACTGTTCTAAACATGGGAAAAAAGGCGCCACTTTACAGGCATACTGTAGACACCCCCCAGGTATGAAATTTAAAGGAATATTTCACTTTTATTGTTTCACTTTAAGCATTATTAAAATCACTTCTCCCGAAAAAACGGCCATTTTTAAAACTTTTTTTTGCATTGATAGATGTCCCCTGGGGCAGGACCCGGTTCCCCAAACGTTTTTTTATGAAAATAACTTGCATATTAACCCTTAAAATTATCACTTTTGGTTTTTCACGTTCGTGTCCCATAGACTTTAACGGTGTTCGCGTGTTCGAACAAACTTTTTGCCTGTTCACATGTTCTGCTGCGAACCGAACAGGGGGGTGTTCGGCTCATCCCTGGTAGCAACTGCACTATGGGTGCACGGTACTGTGTACACCAACAGAAGTGTAATAACAACTATGGGTGTACTGTATTGTGTACACCACCAGAAAAGTAGTAGCAATTGCACTATGGGTGCACGGTATTGTGTACACCACCAGAAAAGTAGTAGCAACTGCATTATGGGTACACGGTATTGTGTACACCACCAGAAGTCTAATAGCAACTATGGGTGCACTGTATGTATTGTGTGCTGTGTACACCACCAGAAAAGTAGTAGCAAATGCACTAGGGGTGCACGATACTGTGTACTGTATATATCGCCTGAAGTATATTAGAAACAGTACACCAGGAACGGCCTGCAGTGAGATATAGCTAAACTGTATGCAGTGGATATATATATATATATTGTGACAGTACAGTTCCCTGTCCTAGTAATTGTCGCCCAGGGTTCTCAAATAAGCAAGTTGAGGGGCTCCAGGGGTATTAATTGTGGAGGAATCTGTTTCATCAGTTTCCTCCAAAGTTTGTAAAATCCAGTTGGGGACCTGGAGCCCGGACATTCCATAACGTTATGGGTGGGACGGAATCTCCTTTCCTGGGACCGGGTTTTGGGAACAGCCAGGAGTTTGGCTGGTTGATTGAGCAGGTGGGTCCTGGGCTTACAGAGTCAGGATTAGGGTTCTATGCTCCACCCTCCTGAGGAGTTCAGAGAGTGCAGGTGTGCACTAGTGGAAGCCAGAGACCCAAGTCTGAGTCAGAATAGTGAGGGGCTGCTTTCTAGACAGACGCTGTGTGCATCCAAGGAGACAGATGAGAGCCTGAAGTGGAAGGCCTGAGCAGCAAGGAAGCTGAAAAGAGGTACAGTAGTTGTACAGGAACCCTGTTATATGACCAAAAGGACTGAAGCGTAAAGCCTAAGTGGCAGTACTGCTGAAGAGAGCCAGGTGGCTTGGCATATTTCATTTGTTCTTGTTTTTGGGAGAAAAACCCCTGTGTGGGCATCCAAGTGCATGTATGAACTTTCCTTTATTGTGTTCCTTTTAATAAAAGTGGGCTACCATGCCCTTAAATTAAAGTTCCTGTTCACTGTGAACTTACTGAAAAGGCATCTACCACTGAGCTAGACATTCCCCAATGTCACAAGTGGTGCTCGAATGAGGGCAGAACTGGAGATCCCTGAAAAAAGTAAGTTCATCTGTTTTATGAACTGTGTGTGCATGAGACAGCACAATTTGTGTGTGCAGCTGAGAAAAGCAACTTGCTTTAAAAAAACACTGCTTAACTTTTCCTGGTCTGTGCAAAGTTGTTCTGGAATGACTAAGTATGGGGCGATCAAAAGCTCCTAAAAGAAGCAAGGTTTGCAGAAATGAGAGACAGAGCTCTGTGGCTGGAGGGGTTGTTACTGTCCGAACGAGCCCCATACATGCCTGATCAAAGTTTACCAAGGAGAAAAAGGGCTGAGGTTGTCCCTAGCAACACTGGTGCAATGAGAGCATAGGTGACTGCTGGTATGGAGAGTCCACCAGCGTTTGAACCTGCAGTGGATTGATGCAAGCGGCATCTGGCAGGAATGGACCAAGCTAAAGTGGAAGGCAAGCCAACCTTCTATACAAAGGGAGAGCTGCCGGATGGCCATACCTGGGAGATGGGTGTTGTTGCCCCTGGCAACGCTGCTGCAGTTAAACCAACATCTGTTGTGAAAAGTGTGAAAGTGACACAGCTTGAGACAGGGTCCAGCAGAGGGAAGCCTGTGTTATGTGCCAGAAGAGAAGCTGATCAAAGGCTGAGACCGAGAGTGGTTGCCCATAGCAATGCAGAGGAAGCCAGTTGGGCTGTCTCTGTACTCTGTGCTATGTCTAATAAGAATCGTGGCAAGTGGCTTAAGGAGGAGCTGATACAGCATGTTGGAGAGAGCCAGGAAAGTTCTGCTGGGAGAGTGCGGTCTCCCATGGCAACGAGAGTGAAAGTGGTGCCGGAAAGGAGGAGCTGCAGTGGAGATTTGGCTCAACGTCCCCACAAAGAGGCCTGTGTGTTCCAGCCAGCTGGGAATCACCAGGAGAGAAGCGCTTTGGAAAGAAATCCTCCAGTACCATGCCTGGAATGTGGCCAGCTGGGGCATGGCAAGTTTTCTTGCCCTAGGTTAGGGAATACGGCTGGAGATAATGTTGCTGAGCAAAAGGCTTTGTCTGCAGGCCCATATTCCTGTGCAAATATGTTTGCAGTCACCCCTAGCAACAAGGAGGAGTTTCCTGTTGTGCCTGCAGGGGGTGCTAAACAGTGGGAGATGCCTGCTATAGTTTTATACCGTGGCCACCAGGGGAAGTTGGCCAGTAAAAGTGCAGCAGAGGACTGGTTCATAAGACAACCTACTCAAATGAAGATGGTGACCCCAACTACTGTGGTGGGTAAGACTGTCTTTAAAGAAATGATGGCTGGAACTGCTGATTAGGGATGAGCCGAACACCCCCCGGTCCGGTTCGCACCAGAACCTGCGAACGGACCGAAAATTTGCACGAACTCTAGAACCCCATTGAAGTCTATGGGACTCGAACGTTCGAAATCAAAAGTGCTCATTTTAAAGGCTAATTTGCATGGTATTGTCCTAAAAAGGGTTTGGGGACCCGGGTCCTGCCACAGGGGACATGTATCAATGCAAAAAAAAGTTTTAAAAACGGACGTTTTTTCGGGAGCAGTGATTTTAATGATGCTTAAAGTGAAAAAAAAAGTGAAATATTCCTTTTAAATATCGTACCTGGGGGTGTCTATAGTATGCCTGTAAAGTGGCGCATGTTTTCCATGCTTAGAACAGTCCCTGCACAAAATGACATTTTTAAAGGAATAAAAGTCATTTAAAACTGCTTGCGCTTTAATGTAATGTCCGGTCCCAGCAATATGGATGGAAATCAGTGAGACAAACGGCATGGGTACCCTCCCCCCCAGGCCCTTTGGGTCTTGTATGGCTATTAAGGGGAACTCCGCACCCAAATTAAAAAAAGGAAAGGCGTGGGGCCCCCAGGCCCTATATACTCTGAACAGCAGTATACAGGCGGTGCAAACAAGACAGGGACTGTAGGTTTGTTGTTAAGTAGAATCTGTTTGTAATTTTGAACTGGTACATTTTTAAATCTATTTTAATAACCACTTCAATACAGGGCACTTATACACCTTACTGCCCAGACCAATTTTCTGCTTTCAGCGCTGTCACAGTTTGAATGACAATTGCGCGGTCATGCTACACTGTACCCAAACTAAATTTTGTTCCCACAAATAGAGCTTTCTTTTGGTGGTATTTGATCACCTCTGCGGTTTTTATTTTTTGTTAAACAAATAAAAAAAGACCAAAAATTTCGAAAAAAATAAAAGTTTTGCTTTTGTTTCAGTTAAAAAAATTTGCAAATAAGTAAGTTTTTTCTCTTTCACTGATGGGCACTGATAAGGCGGCACTGACAGGCACTGATACGGTGGCACCAATGAGCGGGCACTGATGGGCACTGACGATGGGCACTGATATGCAACACTGGGCACTGGTAGGCGACACTGATGGGTGGCACTGATATGCAGCACTGATGGGCATTGATAGGCGGCACTGGGCACTCATGGGTGGCACTGGGTGGCACTGGTTGGCATTGATGGGCACTGATAGGCGGCACTGATGGGCACAGATAGGGTGGCACTGATGGGCACTTGTAAGTGGCACTGATATGTGGCACTGATATGAGGCACTGATAGGCATCCCTGGTGGCATTGGTAGGCATTGGAGTGGGAACTGATTGGCAGCTGCCTGGGCACAGATTGGCAGCTGCCTGGGCACATATTGGTATTTCCCTGGGGGTCTAGGGGGCATACCTGGTGGTCCAGTGTGGTGGCCAGTGTGGTGGCAAAATTGCTAGCACTTCAACTGCTGCCTTTTCAGTTGGTAGAATCTGCCCCCTTCCGTGAGTTTGTGGAATGTGCGGTTCCTCAGTGGCAGGTACCCAAACGCCACTTTTTCTCACGGAAGGCGATTCCGGCTCTCTACCAGCATGTGGAAGGCAATGTCCATGCCTCGCTGGACAGGGCGGTCAGCGGTAAGGTGCATATTACCGCTGACTCATGGTCCAGCAGGCATGCACAGGGACGTTACCTAAGTTTCACGGCGCATTGGGTGACTCTGCTGGCAGCTGGGAAGGATGCAGGACAAGGTGCAGTAGTGTTGGAGGTTGTTCCGCCACCACGCCTCCAAAATGCTAATGATTGTGACACACCTCTCTCCTCCACCCCCTCCTCTTCTTCTTCCTCCATGTCCTCTTCCTCGGAACCAGCGGTGCTCTGTAGTCGTTCAAGGGGCTACGCAAGTACGCAGGCCAAAAGATGCCATGCGGTGCTTGAGCTGGTGTGCTTGGGGGACAGGAACCACACTGGGGCAGAGGTTCTGTCAGCTCCGCAGGGGCAGGTTCAGAGGTGGTTGACGCCACGCCAACTTAAGGCAGGAATGGTGGTTTGCGACAATGGCACCAACCTCCTCTCTGCCCTCCGACAGGGACAAATGACCCATGTGCCCTGTTTGGCTCACGTCCTTAACTTGGTGGTGCAGCGGTTCTTGGGCAGGTACCCGGGCTTACAGGATGTCCTGAGGCAGGCCAGGAAAATCTGTGTGCATTTCCGCCGGTCATATAATGCCAGTGCTCGGCTGACGGACCTCCAAAAGGAGTTTAAACTGCCCAAGAACTGCCTAATCTGTGACATGCCCACCAGGTGGAACTCAACGTTGGCCATGCTGCAGCAGCTGCACACACAGCAGAGGGCCATTAATGAGTACCTGTGCGACTATGGCACCAGGACAGGGTCAGGGGAGCTTGGTTTTTTCCCCACGCCAGTGGGCCATGATCAGGGATGCATACACAGTCCTGTCACCATTTGAGGAGGCCACGAGGATGGTGAGCAGTGACAGTGCATGCATCAGTGACACTGTCCCCCTTGTCCACCTGTTGGAGCACACGCTGCGTGGAATAATGGACAGGGCACTTGAGGCAGAACAGAGGCAGGAAGAGGAGGACTTCCTTAGCTCTCAAGGCCCCCTTTATCTAGACAGTGTTCCTGCGTGCCCGCCGATCACACAGGAAGAGGACGAGGAGGAGGAGGAGGAGGAGGAAGATTGTGTCAGTATGGAGGTGGAGCCTGGCACTCAGCATCAGCAGCAGTCTTTAAGGGATCAGTCCCAAGAAACACATGGACATGTACGTGGCTGGGAGGAGGTGGCTGCAGACCATGTCGTTCTTAGTGACCCAGAGGACTCCGGACCGAATGCCTCAGCAAACCTACGCTGCATGGCCTCCCTGATCCTGCAAAGCCTGCGTAAGGATCCTCGTATTCGTGGTATCAAGGAGAAGGACCAATACTGGCTGGCAACCCTCCTTGATCCACGTTACAAGGGTAAGGTTGCAGACCTTATCTTGCCATCGCAGAGGGAGCAGAGGATGAAACATCTTCGGGAGGCCTTGCAGAAAGGTCTGTGCAACGCGTTCCCAGAGACAGAACTCCTGTTACAAACTCCTGTTTCTGGACAACGTGTTGCTGAGGCTTCGGTCAGTCAAAGAAGGAGCGGTGGAGAAGGTGGCCGTCTGACCGATGCGTTCAGACAATTTTTTGGTCCGCAGCCCCAAGGTATGATCGGTTCCAGCAACCATCGCCAGCGTCTGTTTTACATGGTGCAGGAATACCTAGGGGCAAGATCAGACTTGGACACCTTTCCCACCGAAAATCCTCTGGGTTACTGGGTCTTGAGGATGGATCACTGGCCAGAGCTTGCACAGTATGCAATTGAGCTACTGGCCTGTCCTGCATCCAGCGTTCTTTCGGAACGCACATTCAGTGCTGCTGGAGGCGTAGTAACCGATCACAGGGTGTGTCTGTCCACTGACTCGGTCGATCGACTGACCTTCATAAAAATGAATCCGTCTTGGATCACCACCAGCTACCAAGCACCTGATGCTGATGTAACCGAATAATTTTTTTTGAAATCTCAGATCCCTTCAAAGACTGCCTATGCTTAATGCTGAGTGACTATCCCTGAGTAATTATCCTCTTCCTCCTCAATCATCACGCTGATAGCTTGTAAGAACATTTTTGGTTCTGGGCGCCACCACCAGTGCCTAAGGCACAATTTTTCAGCCCCTGTTTAACAGGGGCGTGTAATTACAATTTTTGATGTAATACTTTGCAGCAGGGCTCGTTCCTGCATTCCAACTAGAGTGTCTGTGAGGGGTTGCAGTGTTGTGGCACCAGCACCAGTGCCTAAGGCCTAATTTTTCAGCTCCTGTTCAACAGGGGCATGTAATTACAATTCTTGATCTAATATTTCACAGCAGGGCCCTGTGAGGGCTTACAGTGTTGTGGCCACAGCAACACCTAAGGCCCAAATTTCTGCTGAGTATATAGGGCAGGGCCCTACTTTCAAACAACTAACTTACAAACGACTCCTACTTGCAAACGGAAGGAGACAACAGGAAGTGAGATGAAATCTACCCCTAGGAAGGGAAATTCTCTCCTGTAAGAGTTAATATGGGAAAAACATTTCTCCTTTCCACTGATGCTTTCCAATCCTTGTTCCACAAAAAAACCCAAATTTTCAAAAAACATTTCATTGGGACAAAAAGTGAGGTGAAATCTTCTGAAGAGGAGGAAAGACAGCAAAACAAATGTCACAGGGGTGATAACCCTTCCCTATGTTTTCCAAAAAGCTTAAAAAAGATTTTTTGGCTGGAGCTAAACACGTTAAAAATGTACCCGTTCAAAGTGACAAAGAGATTCTACTTAACAACAAACCTACAGTCCCTGTCTTGATTGCACCGCCTGTATACTGCTGTTCAGAGTATATAGGGCCTGGTGGCCCCACACCTTTCCTTATTTTAATTTGGGTGCGGGGTTCCCCTTAATATCCATACAAGACCCAAAGGGCCTGGTAATGGACTGGGGGGTACCCATGCCGTTTTTCTCACTGATTTTCATCCATATTGCCAGGACCCGACATTACATTAAACCCGCAAGCAGTTTTAAATGAGATTTTTCCTTTCAAAATGACATGTGGTGCAGGGACTGTTCTAAACACGGGAAACACGCGTCACTTTACAGGCATACTATAGACACCCCTCAGGTACGATATTTAAAGGAATATTTCACTTTTTTTTTTCACTTTAAGCATTATTAAAATCACTGCTCCCGAAAAAACGGACGTTTTTAAAAGTTTTTTTTGCATTGATACATGTCCCCTTGGGTAGGACCCGGGTCCCCAAACCCTTTTTAGGACAATACCATGCAAATTAGCCTTTAAAATGAGCACTTTTGATTTCGAACGTTCGAGTCCCATAGACGTCAATGGGGTTCTAACGTTCGTGCGAACTTTCGGTCCGTTCGCAGGTTCTGGTGCGAACCGAACCGGGGGGTGTTCAGCTCATCCCTACTCAGAAGGAAGCATCTCTGAAATTGCAGCAAGCTATCTTAGAAGCTAACATGGAGAAGCTGACAGTGGACCGAGACGCTGCCGCAGCCATTGCAGAAGCAGAAGCTTTAGAAGCAGCCATCTACGATGAGCCAAGAGTAGGCAGCAGCATACCGGGTCTAGAGGAGGACCAGCAAGATTCTTTGCAATGCACGTCAGATTATGTCTACTAGCACTGTGACCCAAGCAGCATCCCACAACAAGAAATTAAACATGACGTCAGTGAGTCACATCAAATAAAGCAGCCACAAGACGACCTTGGACCCCAGTGCTATAAGCAAGAAAAATCTGACAGAGTTCCAGACTTTCCAGTCCCAACCAAACCTTCTACTCCACAAGGTACCCAGCCTTCATACAAACATCAAACACCGGTCTTCACTCCAAAGGTGTATGCAACGAGCCGGTAAGAACTGCCAACCTTATGCAAGTTTGAGCCTAGCGCACCTAAAGAAGAGACTTCTACCAGGTACGCCTATACACCACACCACAATACATCAGCAGCCTACCCCAATGCCAATCAGGCTACTGTAGACTTTGCCAAGTTCCTTGCCAAACGTGAGTTAGTTACCCAATGACTTGTCAAATTTAGTGATTTCCTTCAACACTACAGGGCGTGGTGATCCTCTTTCCAGAGTGTCTTTCAAGGTCTAGATCTATCCTGCAGGGAACAGATCGAACTCCTCGGAAAGTAGCTTGGCAAAAATTCTGATGAACATGCCAAAAGGATCAGAGACATTAATATAAACCACCCTGAGATAGGCCTTACAAACTTCTGGAACAGACTGGATAGATGTTATGGCTCACCAGAGGATATAGAGAGTACACTGTTTAAAAGGATAAAAGACTTCCCAAAAATACCTAGCAGAGGTTACCAAAGACTCAGAGAATTCAGTGACCTGTGTATGGAGTTACAAGTGGCTAAAGCAGAAGGGGCCTTTCTTATCTTGACTCTGCTAGAGGTATTAACTCCTGTTAGTTTTATTTACACAAAGTAAATAAAAACGACCAGATGGAATGCTGCCTTCACTCTTTTAGCGATAGAAAAAGAATACAATTTGAAAGGCACGAGAGCATTTAGAAATCTTTGCATGGACCAGCCACACAAAGTTCAAAAAACAGGCCTGTGTATTTTTAATCACACAAGCGTGTACTACGCATCCATCAACTCACTCAACATTACAGATTTCTGAAGCCACAGTCGCGCTACATCAACTCCAGAGGGATACTCAAAATAGTATCCTTGGACCACCTATGTCAATCTTTCTGGGGTTTAATGGCCTTTTTCCCTCAGAACTAGACTCCACATGCTCTTTTGTGCATCTGTCTGACTGTGGGAAGCCTCGCATTCCCTCCCTTGCACGGACTGCCATTGCCCATGGTGATTCAAATCGGCTTATCGTCTTATCCCTGCGTCCAGGGAAAACCCTTGCACCAATTTCGGAGACCACCGCCCGGTGCCTTCTTACACGGTGGATTGACAGACTACAAACTAGTTACTCAACTAGAAACACTAAAACGAGGCATCAAATGGTACCAGCTGATTGGAGAAAAGCCAATGTAGCACCAATATTTAAAAAGGGCCCAAAAACATCCCTGGGAATTACAGACCAGTTAGCCTAACATCAATAGTATGTAAACTCTTGGAGGGGATGATAAGGGACTATATACAAGATTTTAGTAATAAGAATGATATCATTAGCAGTAATCGGCATGGATTCATGAAGAATCGTTCTTGCCAAACCAATCTATTAACCTTCTATGAGGAGGTGAGTTGCCATCTAGATAAAGGAAGTATTAGAAATGATAGAAGGGTTTGGCGCTGTTCCTATTTAGTTTCCTACCTCCATATAGGTTACTAGATTAAAATAAATTCTTAGGTGCACCGTGCATATATTAAATACAAATTAACAATATGAATTCCCAAGTATACCGTGCATGTGTCAATTAAATATTCTGTTGCAATATTGTGCAATCATAGGTGATACATAGACATAACTTAAATGCTTACATATGTAATATTGCTAGGGAGGGAAGAAAGGGGGGGGGGGAAGGAGGAAAGGGGGGGGGGAGGGAGAAGGGAGTGAGATAGGGAGGTGGGGAGGGGTGTAGGAAATCTGTTCCTAAGGAAAATTACAATAACAAGATAAAGTGCAAATGTGCTGGTGCAATCCAAAAGGCAACAGTGACAAGATAAAAGTGCAAACGTGCTTCAAAATTCTTTAGTAAGTCTCTTGTGTCATATTCTTGTGCTGTGATGATAATCCTTCACTTATAATATCTCTTTGCTCTGAAAGTGCAGCCACTCACCAGATCACTTCACTCCCTTCTCCCTTCCCCCCCCCTTTCCTCCTCCCCCCCCCCTTTCTTCCCTCTATGTATCACCTATGATTGCACAATATTGCAACAGAATATTTAATTGACACATGCACGGTATACTTGGGAATTCATATTGTTAATTTGTATTTAATATTTGATATATGCACGGTGCACCTAAGAATTTATTTTAATCTAGTAACCTATATGGAGGTAGGAAACTAAATAGGAACAGCGCCAAACCCTTCTATCATTTCTAATATATCTCAGCTGTCCCCATTTTAGGGTGACTGCCTGTTGGGAGGCAGCAGTTCCAAACTTTACCAATTAAGTCTTTATGTCCACTGCGCGGGTTCACCATCCCTTTACTAGATAAAGGAAGGCCCGTAGACGTGGTGTATCTGGATTTTGCAAAAGCATTTGACACAGTTCCCCATAAACGTTTACTGTACAAAATAAGGTGCGTTGGCATGGACCATAGGGTGAGTACATGGATTGAAAACTGGCTACAAGGGCGTGTTCAGAGGGTGGTGATAAATGGGGAGTACTCAGAATGGTCAGGGGTGGGTAGTGGGGTTCCCCAGGGTTCTGTGCTGGGACCAATCCTATTTAATTTGTTCATAAACGACCTGGAGGATGGGATAAACAGTTCAATCTCTGTATTTGCAGACGGTACTAAGCTAATCAGGGCAATAACTTCTCCGCAGGATGTGGAAATCTTGCAAAAAGACCTGAACAAATTAATGGGGTGGGCGACTACATGGCAAATTTGGTTCAATGTAGAAAAATGCAAAATAATGCATTTGGGTGGCAAAAATATGAATGCAATCTATATACTGGGGGGAGAACCTCTGGGGGAATCTAGGATGGAAAAGGACCTGGGGGTCCTAGTAGATGATAGGCTCAGCAATGGCATGCAATGCCAAGCTGCTGCTAATAAAGCAAACAGAATATTGGCATGCATTAAAAGGGGGATCAACTCCAGAGCTAAAACGATAATTCTTCCACTCTAAAAGACTCTGGTCCGGCCGCACCTGGAGTATGCTGTCCAGTTCTGGGCACCAGTCCTCAGGAGGGATGTACTGGAAATGGAGCGAGTACAAAGAAGGGCAACAAAGCTAATAAAGGGTCTGGAGGATCTTAGATATGAGGAAAGGTTGCGAGCACTGAACTTATTCTCTTTGGAGAAGAGACGCTTGAGAGGGGATATGATTTCAATTTACAAATATTGTACTGGTGACCCCACAATAGGGATAAAACTTTTTCGCAGAAGAGAGTTTAATAAGACTCGTGGCCACTCATTACAATTAGAAGAAAAGAAAAGATGACCCCAGCTTAATTTTTCCAGTGTCTTCTACCACTTCTTCTGGCCCTAAACAACTCAGAGCTCCAGTAGCAGTGAACAAAACTAACATTTCTTCCCACAGATTTAAAGAGTCTTAGCCAGAGGATCAAGACAGCGACCCTACTAAGTTCTGCCCCTACATAAGATGCCACATTGTCTTCTGAAATGCAGAGCCTAAAGGGCAAAGACCATCCAGGATCGCAAAGCTTTCCTCAAAGAGAACATCTGCTGCGCTTCCTCCACACACTTCGCCAAAGACTGTAACAGCACAGAGCACAACACAGCTCTACACCCAAGGCCTACTCCAAGAACTTTCCCACCTGTTCATAGGGACAAGGAGCAAGGCGGGGAGACCAAAGACTCTAGTACAGATGCCATAGTAATCACTTCACAGTGCACTGAAGTCTGCAAAGGAAGTACAGGTGGCAGATCCTGCTCTAAAATTTGTCTTTTGAGAGTTTACCCAAAAGGACGCAGAGACAAAGCAGTCAAGCTCTACGTCATCTTGGACGAACAGAGTAATAAGTCACTAGCTAGATCTGTGTTTTTTGACACTCTAAACCTTAAAGGTCCCAGCAGCCCTTACTCCCTTAGGACCTGTGCAGGTACAGTGGAAACGGTGGGGAGAAGAGCTGACAACCTACAAATTGAATCTATGATATGTAAGACATGCCTACCCTTACCGACCATAATAGAGTGCAACCAGATCCCAGACAACAGATCGGAAATTCCCACACCAGACGCAGCAGCTCAGTAGACTCACTTGAACCACATAGCACATCTCATACCAGAACTAGATGATCAGGCTCAGATAATCTTACTCCTAGGGAGGGATATCTTGCAAGTTCACAAAGCAAGAAAACAGATAAACCGTCCTCAAAACGCCCCATATGCCCAAAAACTGGATCTCGGGTGGGTCATTATAAGTGATGTCTGCCTGGGAGTTGCACACAAATCGACATCCGTTAATACCCTGCTCACTAGTACCCTCAAAAATGGTCGTCCTTCTCTTTTCCAACCCTGTAAAAATCACATCCTCATAAAGGAACTACCACACAACAACTCCGTACCTCTTCCATTCCTAAGTCACCTCTGTGACAGCAATACCTATGACGGCGACCAAAGAGACTTAGGACACACAGTGTTCAAGAGAACAAAGGAAGATAACCAGGTAGCAATGTCCATTGAGGATAGGCTCTTCCTAGATGTTATGGAAAGGAGTATGGAGAAAGACGGGACTAATAGCTGGGTTGCACCTCTTCTCTTTAGGCCACAAAGACAACATTTGCCTAACAACAGAGAACTAGCATATAAACACCTCACTTCCCTAAGACACAATCTTAAAAGGAAACCAGAAATGGGAGAACATCTCTTTTCCTTCATGGAGAAAATATTCCAGAATGGTCATGCTGAGATAGCCCCAAACCTCAAAGACTCAGAGGTATGTTGGTACTTACCCATATTTGGGGTCTATTACCCTAAGAAGCCAGGGCAGATTAGAGTGGTGTTCTATTCCAGCACCAAGCATGATGGTGATGTCCTCTCTGGCCCTGGCCTGAACAACAGACTATTAGGAGTAGGGATGAGCCGAACACCCCCTGGTTTGGTTCGCACCAGAACCAGAGAACGGACCAAAAATTTGCACGAACGTTAGAACCCCATTGAAGTCTATGGGACTCAAACGTTCTAAATCAAAAGTGCTAATTTTAAAGGCTAATTTGCATGGTATTGTCCTAAAAAGGATTTGGGGACCCAGGTCCTGCCACAGGGGACATGTATTAATGCAAAAAAAAGTTTTAAAAACTGACGTTTTTTTAGGGAGCAGTGATTTTAATGATGCTTAAAGTGAAAAAAAAAAGTGAAATATTCCTTTAAATATCGTACCTGGGGGGTGTCTATAGTATGCCTGTAAAGTGGCGCATGTTTCCCATGCTTAGAACAGTCCCTGCACAAAATGACATTTTTAAAGTAATAAAAGTAATTTAAAAACTGCTTACGGCTTTAATGTAATGTCCGGTCCCGGTAATATGGATGAAAATCAGTGAGACAAATGGCATGGGTACCCCTCCAGTCCATTACCAGGCCCTTTGGGTCTTGTATGGATATTACGGGGAACCCAGCACCCAAATTAAAAAAAGGAAAGGCGTGGGGCCCCAGGCCCTCTGAACAGCAGTATACAGGAGGTGCAAACAAGACAGGGACTGTAGGTTTTTTGTTAAGTAGAATCTGTTTGTAATTTTGAACTGGTACATTTTTAAAGTGTAGCTCCAGTCAAAAAATCTATTTTTAAGCTTTTTGGAAAACATAGGGAAGGGTTATCATCCCTGTGACATTTGTTTTGCTGTCTGTGCACCTCTTCAGAAGATTTTACCTCACTTTCAGTCCCAATGACAAATGTTTTTTGACAATTTGGGGTTTTTAGTGAAACACAGATTGTTGATAAAGCATCAGTGGAGAGGAGACACATTTTTCCCATATTAACATTTACAAGAGAGAATTTCCCTTCCTAGGGGTAGATTTCATCTCACTTCCTGTCGTCTCCTTCTTTTTGCAAGTAGGAGTCGTTTGTAAGTTGGATGTTTGAAAGCAGGGGCCTGCCCTATATACTCTGCAGAAATTGGGGCCTTAGGTGTTGGTGTTGCCACAACACTGTAAGCCCTCACAGTTACTCTTGGTGGGCGCAGGAACGGGCCCTGTTGTGAAATATTAGATCAAGAATTGCAATTACATGCCCCTGTTGAACAGGGTCAGAAAAATTGGGTCTTTGGTGGTGCTGGTGCCACAACAATGTAAGTCCTCACAGTTACTCTTGGTGGGTGCAGAAATGGGCCCTGCTGTGAAATATTAGATCAAGAATTGTAATTACATGCACCTGTTGAACAGGGGCAGAAAAATTAGGCCTTTGGTGGTGGTGGTGCTGGTGCCACAACACTGTAAGTCCTCACAGTTACTCTTGGTGGGCGCAGAAACCGGCCCTGCTGTGAAATAGTAGATCAAGAATTGTAATTACATGTCCCTGTTAAACAGAGGCTGAAAAATTGGGCCTTAGGCACTGGTGCTGGTGCCACAACACTGCAACCCCTCACAAATACTCTAGTTGAGTGCAGCAACGAACCCTCCTTGCAAAATATTGCATCAAAAATTGTAAAACAGGGGCTGAAAAATTGGGCCTTAGCCACTTAGCCACCAAAAATATTCTTACATGCTATCAGCATGATCATTGAGGAGGAAGAGGATAGTCACTCAACATAACAGGATAGTCACTCAGCATAGGGATCTTAAAGGGATCGGACATTTCCAAAAAAATTATTCGGTTACATCAGCATCAGGTGCTTGGTAGCTGGTGGTGATTCAAAACTGATTGATTTTTATGAAGGTCGGTCGATCGACCGAGTCGATGGACAGGCACACCCTGTGATCGGTTAAGAAACCTCCAGCAGCACTAAATGTGCGTTCCGAAAGAACGCTGGATGCAGGGCAGGCCAGTAGCTCAATTGTATACTGTGCAAGCTCTGGCCAGTGATCCATCCTCAAGACCCAGTAACCCAGAGGATTTTCGGTGGGTAAGGTGTCCAAGTCAGACCTTGCCCCTAGGTATTCCTGCACCAAGTAAAACAGACGCTGGCTTCTGGAACCGATCCTACCTTGGGGCTGCGGACTCGGTCAGATGGCCATCTTCTCCACCGCTCCTTCTTTGACTGACCGAAGCCTCAGCAACACGTTGTCCAGGAACAGGAGTTGGTAACCTTCCAGTCACTGGGAATCCATTGCATAGACCTTTCTGCAAGGCCTCCCAAAGATGTTTCATCCTCTGCTCCCTCTGCGACGGCAAGATAAGGTCCGCAACCTTACCCTTGTAATGTGGATCAAGGAGGGTTGCCAGCCAGTATTGATCCCTCTCCTTGATACCACAAATACGAGGATCCTTCCGCAGGATTTGCAGGATCAGGGAGGCCATGCAGCGAAGGTTTGCTGAGGCATTCGGTCCGGAGTCCTCTGGGTCACTAAGGCCGACATGATCCGCAGTCACCTCCTCCCAGCCACGTACAAGTCCATGGGTTTGTTGGGACTGTAAATGATCCCTTAAAGACTCCTGCTGATGCTGAGAGCCAGGCTCCACCTCCATGCTGACACAATCCTCCTCTTCCTCCTCCTCCTCCTCCTCCTCTTCCTGTGTGATTGGTGGGCACGCAGGAACACTGTCTGGATAAAGAGGGCCTTGAGAGCTAAGGATGTCCTCCTCTTCCTGCCTCTGTTCTGCCTCAAGTGCCCTGTTCATTATTCCATGCAGCGTGTGCTCCAACATGTGGACAAGGGGGACAGTGTCACTGATGCATGCACTGTCACTGCTCACCATCCTCATGGCCTTCTCAAATGGTGACAGGACAGTGCATGCATCCCTGATCATGGCCCACTGGTGTGGGGAAAAAACCAAGCTCCCCTGACCCTGTCCTGGTGCCCTAGTTGCACAGGTACTCATTGATTGCCCTCTGCTGCCTGTGCAGCTGCTGCAGCATGGCCAGCGTTGAGTTCCACCTGGTGGGCATGTCACAGATTAGGCGGTTCTTGGGCAGGTTAAATTCCTTTTGGAGGTCAGCTAGCCGAGCGCTGGCATTATATGACCTGTGGAAATGCACAGAGACTTTCCTGGCCTGCCTCAGGACATCCTGTAAGCCCGGATACCTGCCCAAGAACCGCTGCACCACCAAGTTAAGGACGTGAGCCAAACAGGTCACATGGGTCAGTTGCCCCTGTCAGAGGAAGTTGGTGCCATTGTCGCAAACCACCATACCTGCCTTAAGCTGGCGTGGCATCAACCACCTCTGAACCTGCCCCTGCAGAGCTGATATCTGCCCCAGTGTGGCTCCTGTCCCCCAAGCACACCAGCTTAAGCACCGCATGGCATCTTTTGGCCTGCGTGCTTGCGTAGCCCCTTGAACGCCTACAGAGCACCACTGGTTCCGAAGACAAATCAGCACAGGAAGAGGCCATGGAGGAAGAAGAAGAGGAGGGGGTGGAGGAGAGAGGTGTGGCAGAATCACCACTAGTAGTATTTTGGAGGCATGGAGGTGGAACAACTTCCAACCCTACTGCACCTTGTCCCTGCAGAGCTAGCAGAATCTCTGCCCCAGTGTGGCTCCTGTCCCCCAAGCACAGCAGCTCAAGCACCGCATGGCATCTTTTGGCCTGCATACTTGCGTAGCCCCTTGAATGCCTACGGAGCACCGCTGGTTCCTAGGACAAAGCACAGGAAGAGGCCATGGAGGAAGAAGAAGAGGAGGGGTGGAGGAGAGAGGTGTGTCAGAATCACCAGTAGTAGCATTTTGGAGGCGTGGTGGTGGAACAACCTCCAACACTACTGCACCTTGTCCTGCATCATTCCCAGCTACCAGAAGAGTCACCCAGTGCGCCGTGAAAGATAGGTAACATCCCTGTCCATGCCTGCTGGACCATGAGTCAGCGGTAATATGCACCTTACCGCTGACCGTCCTGTCCAGTGAGGCCAAGACATTGCCTTCCACATACCGGTAGAGAGCCGGAATCGCCTTCCGCGAGAAAAAGTGGCGTTTGGGTACCTGCCACCGAGGAACCGCATATTCCACAAACTCACGGAAGAGGGTGGAGTCTACCAACTGGAGCAATTTAGCCAAGCTAACATTCAACCGCTGGGCATGTGGATGGCTGGGAGCGAACTTCTTTCGGCGGTGCAGCAGCTGGGACAGGGAAATTTGCCTGGTACAATCTGACATCGGTGTATCGATAGCAGATTGCCCCCAAGTACTTGGCTGTGACACACCTAATTCTACACCTTCATTCCTCTCAGTGCAGGTCTCAGAGAGGACTGAAGGTATAGTGGGGTTGGAGATCCCAGCTGATGAAGAGCAAGGAAAGGTCCTCTTTGTTTTTTGGTGTGGGTCTTTTAGGTACCCTTGCCAACAAACTGCATGGCAGGTCAACATATGTCTGGTCAAGCATGTGGTGCCCAAGCAGGAGATGTTTTGGTCACGCTAGATACGCTGGAGACATATGTTGCAAATAGCAGCTGTGGGATCTGATGCACTCTTCTCAAAAAAGGCCCACACCAAAGAACTTTTGGAATAACGCGCAGAGACAGCAGCGCCCTGCACATGCGGAGCTCTGCGGTGTGATGCAGTCGGTGTGCTGCCCTTAAGCTGGCCCCTGGAGGGCCTCCTGCCTCATTGGTGATGTGCCTCCTCCTCTCTCCTATCAGGCACCCACGTGGAGTCAGTGACCTCATCATCCCCTCCCTCCTCATCACTGGAGCAAAGCTGGCAGTATGCTGCAGCTGGGGGAACATGACTGCCAGATTGCTGTCCTTCTTGGGCACCCCCTCTCTCTCGGCTCACGTTTCTGCCTTCCTCTAGCTGGGTACCATCATCGGAGCCTCCAAAACACTGGGCATCCTCCTGGAGCATGTACCCAACCGTGTGGTTAAACAGTTCGGGGGACTCCTCAGGAGGACATGGTGGGGCTAGGGAAGGAGTGACTGATGCCATTGAGCCGAGGGAAGAGGCCGCGTTGGCAGCTGCTTTGCCAGACAAAGTACCCTGAGCCTGGGTGAGAGAGGATGAGGAGGATGAGGATAGCTTGGCCATCCACTCTACCAAGTCTTCCGTATGTTGCAGCTCAACACGGCCAGCTGCCGGAAAAAAGGACAAGTGTGTCCCACGGCCACGTGCTGATGAGAATGCACCGTGTCCACGACCAGCACTGTTGCCTCTAGACACAGAGCCTGCTTGCCCTCTTTTATTGGCTTGTGACTGTCTGCCTCTCCTTGTTGGCCTTCCAGACATACTAATGACCTGCAGTGAGATGTAGCTGCACAAAGCTGGGGTGTATATATATACCGATACTGCAGCTAGCAGAATTAACTGCCTGCCTGTAGTATTATTAGTATGAGAACACCAGCAATTGTCTTCAGGTAGCTTTAGGTGCACACTGTGCAGACGACGCAGTACACTAACTGTAAATACTGTAACTGCCTGCCTGTGGTATTAATAGGAGCAGAACAACAGCAATTGTCTTCAGGTAGCTTTAGGTGCAAACTGTGCAGAGGACACAGTACACTAACTGTAAATACTGTAGCTGCCTGCCTGTGGTATTAATATAGGATCAGAAAAACACTGCCAATTTTATTCAAATAGCTTTGGGTGCACAGTGTACAGAGGACGCAGTACACTAACTGTAAATACTGTAGCTGCCTGCCTGTGGTATTAATATAGGATCAGAGAAACACCACCAATTTTATTCAGGTAGCTTTAGGTGCACACTGTGCATATGAGGCAGTACATTAACTGTAAATACTGTATCTGCCTGCCTGTGGTATTAATATAGGATCAGAAGAACACCACCAATTTTATTCAGGTAGCTTTAGGTGCACACTGTGCAGAGGACACAGTAAACTAACTGTAAATACTGTAGCTGCCTGCCTGTAGTATTAATAGGAGCAGAACAACAGCAATTGTTTCCAGGTAGCTTTAGGTGCACACTGTGCAGAGGATGCACTACACTAACTGTAAATACAGTAGCTGTCTACCTGTGGTATTAATAGGATCAGAAGAACACCACTAATTTTCTTCAGGTAGCTTTAGGTGCACACTGTGCAGTGGACACACTACATTAACTTGTAAATACTGCAGCTGCCTGCGGTACTGTACTAATAGGATCAGAAGAACACCACTAATTTTGTTTAGGTAGCTTTAGGTGCAAACTGTGCAGAGAATGCACTACACTAACTTGTAAATACTGCAGCTGCCTGCGGTACTGTACTAATAGGATCAGACGAACACCACTCATTTTTTTTCAGGTAGCTTTAGGTGCACACTGTGCAGAGGACGCACTACACTCACTGTAAATACTGTAGCTAATAGGACTAATAGGATCAGACGAACACCAGCAATTTTCTTCAGGTAGCTGTAAATACTGTAAAAACACCTGCCTGCCTGTCAGTAGTAGGAAGAGAATAACAGAAACGGATCTAGCTAAACTGAATACAGTGTATGTACAGTAGGTGCAGCTAACTGACTCGCCTGGCTACTCTATCTAACTTAAATCAAATGACACTGTCTCTCTGTCTATCTATCTTTCTCTCAACGCCGTAACACACTACACAGGGCCGCCGTGCAGGCGGCCTTATATAGTGTGGGGCATGTACTAAACCCCTGAGCCATAAGTGGCCAAAGCCACCCTGGCTTTGGCCAATTACGGCTCTCTGTACAGACGGCGCTGTGGTGATTGACAAAGCATGCGGGTCATAGTGCATGCTTGGCAAATCATCAGCCAGCAATGCACTGTGATGCCGCAGTGAATTATGGGCCGTGACGCGCCACTCGAATTTGGTGCGATTGGCCCATATCGTTTGTAATTCGGTGACGACCGAACACACGATGTTCGAGTCGAACATGGTTTCGATTTGAACACAAAGCTCATCCCTACTTAGGAGTACTTCAAGGATTCAGTTGCATTCATGGCAGACATACCTCAAATGATCTATTGCTTTCTTGTTAAAGAAGAACATCGAAACTTTCTGAGGTTTCTCTTGTTCAGGCACAACAACCCCTCTGGAGACATCACAGAATACTGCATGAGGGTGCACATATTTGGCAACAGTCCTTCCCCTGCAGTTGCTATATATGGCCTTAGACACTCTGCTAGAGTGGGAGAGTCTGAGTATGGGTCAGATGTAGGGATCAGCCGAACACCCCCCTGTTTGGTTTGCACCAGAACTTGCGAACAGGCAAAAAATTTGCTTGAACACGCGAACACCGTTAAAGTCTATGGGACACGAACATGAATAATCAAAAGTGCTCATTTTAAAGGCTTATATGCAAGTTATTGTTATAAAAAGTGTTTGGGGACCTGGGTCCTGCCCCAGGAAACATGGATCAAGGCTAAAAAAAAGTTTTAAAAACAGCCGTTTTTTCGGGAACAGTGATTTTAATAATGCTTAAAGTGAAACAATAAAAGTGTAATATTCCTTTAAATTTTGTACCTGGGGGGGTGTCTATAGTATGTCTGTAAAGGGGCGCATGTTTCCCGTGTTTAGAACAGTCTGGCAGCAAAATTACATTTCAAAGGAAAAAAAGTCATTTAAAACTACTCGCGGCTATTAATGAATTGCCGGTCCGACAATACACATGAAAGTTCATTGATAAAAACGGCATGGGAATTCCCCACAGGGGAACCCCAAACCAAAATTGAAAAAAAAAATGACGTGGGGGGTCCCCCTAAATTCCATACCAGGCCCTTCAGGTCTGGTATGGATATTAAGGGGAACTCCGGCCAAAATAATAAAAAAAAATGGTGTGGGGTCCCCCTCAAAATCTATTCCAGACCCTTCAAGTCTGGTATGGATTTTAAGGGGAACCCCGAGCCAAAATTTTTTAAAAATTGGCGTGGGGTCCCTCCAAAAATCCATACCAAACCCTTATCCGAGCACGCAACCTGGCAGGCCGCAGGAAAAGAGGGGGGGCGAGAGAGCGCCCCCCCTCCTGAACCGTACCAGGCCACATGCCCTCAACATTGGAAAGGTGCTTTGGGGTAGCCCCCAAAACACCTTGTCCCCATGTTGATGGGGACAAGGGTCTCATCCCCACAACCCTTGCCCGGTGGTTGTGAGGGTCTGCGGGCAGGGGGCTTATCAAAGGACAGTTTTTGACAATTCCTTTATTTAAATGCTTCTTCCTTCTGCTATCTTCTATCCTTCATCGGTTTCTGCCTCCATCTTCTTCTTCTTCTGGTTCTTCTGGTTCTTCCTCCGGTGTTCTCGTCTGGCATCTCCTCTGTGGCGTCTTGTTCTCTTCATCTTCTTCTCCGGGCCGCTTCGCGTCCACGATGACATGGATAGAGGCTCCCGCAGTGTGACGCTTCTCCTCTTCTGACGGTTCTTAAATAACGGAGGGCGGGGCAATCCCAGTAACCCCGCCCCTCTCTGACATCACGGGGAATGCCACAGGGAAGTCCCCGTCAAGTTTTTACGTGCGTCAGAGGGGGGTGGGGTCACTGTGTGGCCCTGCCCTCCGTTATTAAAGAACCATCAGAAGAGGAGAAGCGTCACACAGTGGGAGCCTCCCTCCATGCCATCATGGATGCGGAGCGGCCCAGAGAAGAAGATAAAGAGAGAAAACGCTGCGGAGGAGATGCCAGACGAGAACACCGGAGGAAGAACCAGAAGAGGAAGATTGAGGAAGAAACCAAAGGAAGATAGAAGATAGAAGAAGCATTTAAATAAAGGAATTGTCAAAAACTGTCTATTGTCATTTTTGACAGCTTTTTTGTGAAACGGTAGGGGTACTTTTGTGCCCCCTTACCATTTCACACGGGGGGAGGGCCGGGATCTGGGGGTCCCTTTGTTAAAGGGGGCTTCCAGATTCCGATAAGCCCCCCGCCCACAGACCCCCACAACCACCGGGCAAGGGTTGTGGGGATGAGGCCCTTGTCCCCATCAACATGGGGAAAAGGTGTTTTGAGGGCTACCCCAAAGCACCTTCCCAATGTTGAGGGCATGTGGCCTGGTACGGTTTAGGGGGGGCTCTCTCATCCCCCCGTCTTTTCCTTCGGCCTGCCAGGTTGCGTGCCCGGATAAGGGTCTGGTATGAATTCTTGGGGGGACCCCACGCCAATTTTTTTAATTTTGGCAAAGGGTTCCCCTTAAAATCCATACCAGACCTGTAGGGTCTGGTATAGATTTTGAGGGGGACCCCACACCATTTTTTTTTTTTTAAATTTTGGCCGGGGTTCCCCTTAATATCCATACCAGACCTGAAGGGCCTGGTATGGAATTTAGGGGGACCCCCACATCATTTTTTTTTTTTTTTTTTTGGTTTGGGGTTCCCCTGTGGGGAATTCCCATGCCGTTTTTATCAATGAACTTTTATGTGTATTGTCGGACTGGCAATTCATTAATAGCCACGAGTAGTTTTAAATGACTTTTTTTCCTTTTGGAATGTCATTTTGCTGTCAGACTGTTCTAAACATTGGAAACATGTGCCCCTTTACAGGCATACTATAGACAACCCCCAGGTACAAAATTTAAAGGAATATTACACTTTTATTGTTTCACTTTAAGCATTATTAAAATCACTGCTCCCGAAAAAACAGCCGTTTTTAAAACTTTTTTTTGCATTGATCCATGTCCCCTGGGGCAGGACCCAGGTCCCCAAACACTTTTTATGACAATACCATGCATATAAGCCTTTAAAATTAGTGCTTTTGATTTCTCCCATAGACTTTTAAAGGGTGTTCTGTGGCTTTAGAATTTGCCGCGAACACCCCAAATTGTTCGCTGTTCGGTGAACTGGCGAACAGACGATGTTCGAGTTGAACATGAGTTCGACTCGAACTCAAAGCTCATCCCTAGTCAGATGTCAGACAGTTTGTGGACAAGGATTTCTGTGTAGACGATTGCTTAAAATCACTACCCACAAATGAAGCTGCAATCAGTCTCCTCAAAAGAACTCAGGCGATGCTTGCTTGTTCCAACTTAAGACTCCACAAGATTGCTTCCAACAGTAGAGAAGTTTTAAAAGCCTTTCCTGCTCAAGATCATTCTAACGAGTTAAAGTACCTAGATCTAGGCACAGACTTGCTTCCCATGCAACGCAGCCTTGGTTTGCTTTGGGACTTAAGATCCGACATGTTTGCTTTACAAATAAGCACAGAAGAGGTCACTAGTTAGAGCTATTACTTGCTTAATCCACATAGCTTAGTCCAACAAAAAAAAAAACACCAACTCATGACAATTGCAGAGGTTGGCACTACTGTAGGAAAGTCTACTCAGCAACTGACCTAGAACTATCAAAAAATTGGTTAATATCTATTGTACAGAGAGAAATCTTTGCCAAAGAGATCGATTGTATTCTCAACCAGAAACATGTTCCTAAAGACAGCGTTTTAAAGAAACTTGATCCAATCCTTGATGAAAATGGCATGTTGGGAGGCGCATGCGCGGCGGCTCCTGACATGGACGCTTAGTCAGGGAGCTCCGTCCGGCTTCAGCAGACCGGGCCTCGGCAGTGGCACTCTAACCGGCGATCGGCGCCTCGATCACCCCCCCACGGACACAGGAAGACTCAGGGACCCTCCCGATGTACTCGGGAGCGGTAAAAAGAAATCTAAAGCCCGCATTTGAAGCCGCTCTGTCCCACACTGAGACAGCTAAGATGGCGGCCGCTCCTCACCGCTCTGCAGCTACATGCCCGCCCTGTGTCCAGCTCGCAGCATCCCCCTCCCTGCTGCAGCCAGAGCCTTTCATAGGTAACCCTCCCCTGGATCCTGCTTCCCCAGCATCCACCGCATCTCTCCTAGAACACTCCCTGACAGGACTGGAGTACTCCCCCATGGATGCAGGCCCCCCCCAGGCACACCAGCTAATACGGCCCGGGGATTCAGGCCTACTGCAACCGACCTCTGTGGCTGAAATGTTTGCCAAATTTGCTGAATTATTAGACAGAGGCCTGCACAACACAGCCCTCAAAATAACGAATGACATTAAAGCAGACATACAGCACATAGGCACCCGCATGGACCTCATTGAGTCCAATCTCGATTCCACCATTTCAAGAACAAACCAGAACACTGCCTGTATACAGACCCTTCAGGAGCAATTAGAGACTGCCAATGCCAAACTTGATGACCTCGAAAACCGAAATCGGAGGTACAATTTTAGAGTCAGGGGGCTCCCTGAATCATTTAAGGACATTCCTGAAACTATACAATCTTTAATTAAGGACTTACTCCCTGATACACCCCAACACAGACTGGAGCTGGATAGGGCTCATAGAGCTCTCAGACCTCCTAGGGCGGACGGACTTCCCCGTGATGTCGTGGTGAAACCGCACTTCTTCTCTGTCAAGGAGGAGGTCATGAGGAAATCAAGATCCCTGTCTAAAATAGTGTTCCAGGGTCATCGGCTGCAAATCTTTGCTGATTTATCCCCCCTCACTATCCAAAAAAGGAGGGCCCTAAAGCCACTACTTCAAATCCTGATGGACAGAGAAATTAAATACTGGTGGCTCTTCCCATTCCAACTTAAACTGATCTTCAAAGGCAAGGCGTACACCTTTGGATCCCTGCAGGAAGGAGAACGGCTGTTTCTACAACTGGGCCTCATCAACCAAGACCCTAATGCCCGTCAGTCGGGACTTCCACCAAACTCCGCAAAAAGACATATGCCCACCAGCCCTCTGACTCCGGTTTGGGAGAAGTCCAGATCCAAGAAGTCCAAGGAAACTATCCCTCCATGACTTCCGTTACTCATCTCTCCTCAAGGACTCACCCTTTTTTTTTGTCTCCATTTCCTCTCAGCTACCGGCTGAGATGACTGAGCCCCCCCACTTGTGCTTCCCAAGACAGGTTTTTTGTTCACTGTTTAGATGACCTCAAGCCTCGGCCGAGATGGTTTCGGGTAACTCTCAAACTGGGGAGGACACTAAATAAGAATTTTTTTTTTTTTTTTTTTTTCTAACAGGCCCCATTGGGTCGCTCCATTGCTACTTCTAGGCGGGAGTTGCGGGACGTACTTATGGCGCCTGTCTAATCCCGATGCTCTTGTTATACAATCCACAATGTTTTGGGGAGCCATACCAGTTATACGCCCTCCCCATCAGTCATTTTCACTTCCCCCTCCTGTACATCCTTTGCCCCTTTCACAGCTCACCCTCACATATCCAGGTCCACACTTATTTGATTGTTAACTGTTTAATTAATATAAGCATTATCAGTTTAATGATGCAATTTCACCTCCACGTGTTACTTAGTATGCGACACTGTTAGCAGGGAGGGTACTATGTTAATGCCGGCACCAGTGCCTTTATCATGCTAATCGCAAACCATTTTCAATGGCCACTCTGCTGAAGTGGTGTTCATGCGCCCCCTCCTGTCTAGTGGTTTAGGTAATCTACCCTACCCTGGACAGGACCATTCCCTACCTTCGGGAGGGACTCCAGTGTGACACACACTTTCCAATGGAGGACTCTGTCCCCTCCATTCTACGGGAGACTCACTTGTCCCCCGTCTTTCTTTCATGCTTTTTCTTTTCTCTTTGCCAACAATGTTTTATTTTACATTTCCCCGTAGAAGTCGACTGGGGGGAATTATCCGGACAACATCAGGACATCTCACCGGTCTTCGCTCGCTATGCGGGATGTCTTGGCATCCGTGGACGTCAGATGGTAAGTGCTGCAGATTTCCTAGCCCTGCCCCATCTACTGCTCGATGGCTGATGACCCACCGGTAAATGCACCACTTAAAATAATATCACATAATGCGCAAGGCCTAAACTCACCGGCAAAAAGGCGCAAAGTCTTCCAATACCTACATGCACAAAAAGCAGACGTAGTTCTCCTCCAGGAAACGCATTTCCCCAAACGCTTCAATCCATCCTTTGTACACTCCAAATTTCCCTTCTTCACACTAGCCAATGCGGAAGATAAAACGAAGGGGGTGGGCATTTTTATCTCTAAACGATGCAAATTTACTCTCAAATCTGAACACAGGGACCATGATGGTCGCTATATCCTCATGGTGGGGGAACTAGACGACCAACTGTATTCTTTGATTTCATACTATGCCCCCAACAGAGGCCAACTAGCCTTCTTTCAACGCTTGTTTACAACACTAACACCACTGCTGGAAGGTACAGTGATATTTGGAGGCGACTCTAATTCGGCCTTTGACCAGGGCCTGGACAAGTCTCGTCCCCCTGGTAAACGCTTCACCAGACCCACTAAACAGAGTCTTCGTATAGCCAAATTAATCTTTCAACAAGGTCTCGTTGATATTTGGAGGGAAGTAAATCCCACCCTACGAGACTTCACACACTTCTCTAATCCCCATAGATCCTTCGCGAGAATCAATCATATCCTCATCGCTTCTGCTTCTATTCCCCTAACGAACAGGGCATATATCAAAGATGTAGTCTGGTTGGATCACTCACTGGTGATCCTTTCCATTCAGCGCCCGTTGGGCCCTAAACCCTGCAGGTGTTGGAGACTTAACGAGTCCATCCTGAGTGATCAGATTAGAATCAAAGAAATTGAAACTATAATCAGCAATTACTTTACTACAAACGATCAGCCAGAAACTAGCCCTTCTTGCCTTTGGGCAGCAGATAAGGCCATAATTAGAGGTCATCTGATCCAAATTGCCTCTCAGAACAATAAAGCCAACAAAGCTGACATAGAGAAATTAAACCTCGCTCTGACCACAAGGGCCGAAAAATGGCTACGGTGGAATAGATTCCGATTCTATTGCCAAGGCGATAGAATCGGTTCTATGCTTGCGGGCAGGCTATCCCCGAAATTTAAATCCCCAGCCCTTCCCAAAATCAAAATCCAAGGTGGCACTCTGTCCCAGAACCCTAAACGAATAATGGGGGAATTCCTGACCTTTTACAAATCCCTATACAGTGGTGAGAACGGTCCCACTACAGAGACGGTAGATCACTTCCTAGACAACATTCAAATTCCCAAATTAGAAGAAAGACACCGCCAGAAACTAGACTCCCCTATCTCCGCTGAGGAAGTATGTGCAGTTATTAAACACTTGAAATCTCAATCGGCGCCTGGCCCAGATGGCTTCTCCATACCATATTACAAATCGTTCTCTTCTATTCTTGCCCCTTATATGGCCCAATTCTTTAACGCACTCAGGCAGGGGACTTTACTAGATGCCTCACTTAACACGGCCTACATCACGGTCATCCCTAAACCTGATAAAGATGCCAGCTCGGTTAGTAACTATAGACCAATATCTCTCATCAATAATGACTTAAAGATTCTGACTAAGATCCTTGCAGACCGCCTGGCCTCCTTCATTAGATTATACATTAACAAAGACCAAGTGGGCTTCATCCCAGGGAGGCAGGGACCTGACCAAACTAGATGAGCGATCGATCTAATATCTCTTCTCAATTCTAACTGGGATGGGGGCCCTTCCAGACAGGGATGTTTACTCTCTCTAGACCTCCAAAAAGCTTTTGATACTGTCCAATGGCCATATATTTTCAAAACTCTTCAAAGATGGGGATTTGGGAATTAATTTCTTAATGTCATGCATGCCCTTTATTCCAACCCCTCGGCTCAGGTGCGTCTGCAGGGATTTTACTCAGAATCCTTCCCCATAGCTAGAGGAACCAGACAGGGCTGCCCCCTATCCCCATTAATCTTTGCCATAGCAATTGAATCCTTAGCGATAGCCATCAGAAACAACCCGAATATTCAAGGCATTCAAAGTGGCCCCAAGTGTCATAAATGCGCATTATTTGCAGATGACATCTTACTATTTGTCTCCTCCCCACTGACGTCACTCCCCAACATATGTCACCTCCTAGAACAATTCGGGGCAGCATCAGGCCTTGGGGTTAACTACGAAAAATCACAGACACTCAATATTAACATCCCAGACCCTCTTTTGGCCAGGCTCAGGGAGAGCTTCCAATTCTCCTGGAACGGCTCCTCCATCACATACCTGGGGATCAAACTGACCCCCAGGATAGAACTCCTATACCATGCCAATTACCCACCTCTCTACAAAAAACTAGAGGAAGACCTCTCCCGGTGGTCCCGTCTATCCCTGTCATGGCTGGGTAGAATCAACACAATTAAGATGACTCTACTCCCCCGCATTCTCTACTATTTTAGAGCCCTCCCGATTCCTGTAGACAAAACTCGCCTACAACGACTCCAAGCTAAAATCGTCAAATACATTTGGGGTAGAGGGGGACACAGACTCCCCAAAGCAGTCCTATTCAGATCTAGAACTGAAGGGGGCATGGGACTTCCAAATCTGCTTTGGTACTTGCAAGCTGCTCATCTAGCCCAGATCTCAGCGGTATACTCACGCTGGGAACAACCTGATTGGATTCACATAGAAAGGCAGGCAGTCCCTCTCCACACTCTAGACTACCTTCTCTGGAGCCATAGAAAACTAAGACCCTCCATACTTTCCCCAACCCTCTCACACTCCTTCGCACTATGGGACAGTCTGCGTGGCAACCAACATCGGACTTCCCCCACAAAACCATTGCAACATTTATTTCGAAATCCTGATTTCCCTCCGGGCCTAGACATATCAGCATTTCGATGGTGGCTCAACAAAGGGTTATACAGAATAGGGCACTTCCTTAGACCTCTTGGCCCACTCTCCAAAGCATTCTGTGTTTGTAACCTAGACATGCCTGTCTCTGAATCCTTCAGATTCTCTCAAATCTCAAACTTTTTACACAAAAGGTGTAAAACACTCCCGAATGGGCCCCAACTAACTCCCTATGAAATATGGTGTGGTCAGGCCAGTGAGCAGAGGGGGGGCATCTCGGTAATCTATAAAGCCCTGTCCTCCGCGCAATCCAAGACGTCTTTCATGCAGGCTTGGGAAACTGACCTTTCCCAACACTGGACACTGGAAACGTGGCACCGGAACTTTTCCCAATCATACAAAGGTGTCCTTAACTCTAGCCTCATGGAAGCTAGTTTAAAAGTGTTGACTAGATGGTACCTGGTCCCCTCAAAGCTAGCTCACATGTAACCGTCAGCTTCTCCCCTATGTTTTCGAGGATGTGGCCTTACAGGCGATATGCTCCATATCTGGTGGACCTGTCCCAGAGTTCGACCATATTGGCACAAGATCTTTTCTTGGATTGGCAAGCTAACCTCAATACCTATTCAAATGTCCCCCCTCATAGCGCTCCTTAACTTCCCAGTGAAAGAAGCCTCCAGGATTACTCAACGCCTTATATTCTTTATCATCTTAGGTGCCAAACTCACCCTGGCTCATGCATGGAAAAAAACATTGGTTTCAACACTTCTAGCCAAAAGAAAGATCTCTTGGATTATGAACCAAGAGAAGATGGCAAGTGTAATCCTGGATCGCTCGGATAAATTTAAACAAATTTGGGAACCCTGGGCTTCCTTTTGTAGGGGTTGGACTTCAGCCACTGACTGGTTGTAACCGGGGCCGGGGTCTATATTCGCCCTGCTCCCGGTCCCAACTTCGACTACAACCTAGATTCTTACGGTCATGTCGCTGTTCTAATTCCCTGTTATATATACCATATGTTCCCATGCGTGTGTCCTTGTTTGTATTTTCTTGAGCAGTCTTTCCTTCACAGGACTCGAAGTTATTCCTTTGTCCAGAAAACTTTGGACTAGTTCATACACTTACTGTTCTACGAATTGTTTTAATAACCTTCTACATTTTCTTTTTCTTTACACAAGATTACTCAATAGCTTTATTGTCTATGATGGGGGGATGCTGAGGGGGTGGGAAGCGCCGCCACAGCTTGTGCCCAGTTGGGGTGGCGGGGTTTCTCCCCTTCTGCACCTCACATCGGATAAGGCCCCTGGGAACATGTTTGACACCCGGGGACTCTGATCAAAACACTTGACAGGTTATGCTTATTTTATGCAGATATGTTTTGTAATAATATCACTGATTAATATGTCTTCCACATGACCGTGTTAGTCGCCCCAAGATGAATGTCTCACGTTGTATCTATAACTTGTGATGTATTCTTTTCATCCACTTTTGACAAAATAAAATATATTGAAACGAAAATGGCATGTTGAGAGTAGGAGGTCGTTTTAAAAGAAGACAAGTTAGAGTTCTCAGAGAAACATCCTTTAGTGATCCCTGGTCACCATCATATTGCCTACTTACTCATTCAACTCTACTATGACCAAACTAAACACCAGGGTCGACTGTTTAATGAAGGAGCTTTATGAACTGCTGGACTGTGGATAGTCAGAGCTAAGAGATGTGCGAGTAGGTTCCTCTTCAAGTGCGTTATCTGTCGGAAACTTTGTGGAATGTTACAGACACAAAAGATGGCCAATTTACCATCTGACAGACTTAGCATGGATCCGCCTTTCACTAATGTTGGACTTGATGTTTTTGGTCCTTGGTCTGTCGCCACCCGGTACACCAAAAGGGGGCACTCAAACAGTAAACGCTGTGCAGTCATATTCATCTGCATGTCCATCCGAGCTGTGCACATTGAAGTAATTGAGTCAATGGATACTTCAAGTTTCATTAATGCTCTTAGACATTTCATTGTAATCAGAGGCCCAGTGAAACTTATTAGCTCTGAAAGAGGGTCTAACTTTGTAGGAGCAGTAAAAGAACTTCAAATTCCTTCTAACTTGGACATTCTCAGTAGAAAGTAAAAAGATACTTGAGTGAACAAGACTGCACGTGGATCTTCAACCCACCTCACTTGTCAGGTCACCTGAGACCAGGTGACAGATGCACTCCGTGGAAGTCAGGAGTGCACTGCTAAGGTAGTGGACCCTAGGACTGACTGCTGTGGATTGAACCCTGGGAGGTTCAGGAAGCAGGTCTACTGGAACACTGACACAGATCCTACTGGTAGCTAGAGCATAGATTCCCCAGGGCACGGAGTCTAAGAGCCAGCAGGTGTTCACCAGAGCCTCTAGTGGTGAGGATGGACTGCACTGCACCCAGGGTCTCACAGCTCACGCTCACAGTAGACTACAGGAGAAGAGGTAGGAGGCAGCAGGCTGGAACAACAAAGAAAGTAAGTCAAATGTCGGGGTGACATAAGCCAAATGTCGGGGTGACTAGCAGACAGGGATAAAAATAACACGCCAAAGGTCAGGGTCACAAGCAGACAGGGATTGTCGAGAAAAGGCCAAGGTCGGTAACTGGAATCAGACATAGGAAACACAGCAAGTACACATGAAAGCTAACACACAATGGTTGATCAGCAAGGTTGGCTTGCAATGCCCAGTTTAATATAGTGTTCCTAATTAGAGACCAGGGTGGAGCTATGCTGAGGGAAGATTATTTAAACAGTCAGGTGAGGGTGGCTGGCCTCTAAAGGTGAACACAGAAGGAAAGGTGAGCTGACAGACACACATTACTGCATAACCATGACATCACTCTTCTCACATGGGAGGTGTTTGGGGGAGGATGATAGGCATAGCCCGCAGAATTCTTGACTCTATCTTCCTACAAGTAGGAACTGCAAGGCTTACTCACGAATGTTTAGTGACATTAATGGCAGAGGTTACAGCTATCATTAACGCCAGACCTTTGACATCAATTTCAAGTGACTCTGAAGATCCAGTGGTCCTCACACCTGCCATGTTACTCACACAAAAGACTAGTCTTGCCGGTGCACCGGCTGGAGAATTTTGTGAGAAGGACCTTTACAAACGTCAATGGTGACAAGTACAAACCCTTGTCAATACCTTCTGGAGACGGTGGAGGGAACAATATATATATCTACTCTACAAGTAAGGAGAAAGTGGCACACTGAAAAGCCTAATCTTAAACCTGGTAATGTGCTCATGAAAGATTGCCAGACACTAAGGAATATGTGGCCTTTAGGTCTGGTCACCAAAGTACTCCCAAGCAAGGATAATCATGTCTGTAAGGTTGAGGTCAAGATTTTTCAACAGAATGAGGCTAAAGTATTTTTAAGACCAGTGACCGAACTTATTCTGTTGCTTTTTACGGAGGACTCTGCTAGTGACGTCACTTGACGTCAGGCGGGGAGTGTTCTGTCCACCAGATGTCTATGCTGATTATCTGTGTTGTTAAAATTACATGTAAGGTTTGTAATTTACATAAGACAATCATATGTGAAGTGAAGGCTCCATCTAGCGTTCTTTTTTGGTATTGCTGCAGTTGTTCTGTTTATTTGATTTACTGTATGTGTAGTTAAGGAAGTTGTTAGTAAGCAGGGAATTCTGGGTAGAATATTCACAGGAAGTGAAGCAGCCACAATTCTTTGAGAAGACACTGCAGGAAGCAAGACATGTATTTCTATCACCATCACCCCTTAGAGAACTTAAAAAGTACATTTTTACTATCTCATCCTATATTGTAGATCGTTGTTTCTGTAATGTATGCTGTAATATTGTACTTATTGAGGTCTATTTCTGTTATTTTGTAGTTTCACCTGGCTTGTTCTAATAAAACTGAGATCAAAGAAAGATGGTATCTGAAGTTCATGGGACAAGAAGGTGTAGCTATATGTCCTTGAGACAGAACACCAGAAAGGGCCTGCAGTGAGATCTAGCTAAATTGGATGCCGTGGATATATATATATATATATATATATATATATATATATATATATATATATATATATATATATATATATATATATATATATATATATATATATATATATATATATATATATATATATATATATATATATATATATATAGGACTATATGTGTGTATAGGTAGGAAGGCCAGTATGGTGGCCTGAATTTATGCAAGAAGCCCGGGGGGTATTTAACCAGACCGCTCGCCTGTGGTCTCTGTTGGTTTCCTGTGCGCGATACTACGTCACTAGGCTGACTATTCGAAACTCTCGTGTTCATGAGTTCCTGTATTCGTAAAGTTCCCGTGTTGGAGATTTTCGTGGCCCTCGTTACCAATTCGCAGTTTCGTACAGCGTGCCTGGCTCGGCTGTCGCAGGTAGGGTTTCAGCTGACGTTTTTCATTTCACGCATTTGTTAGATATCATGTCACTGAACCGTGATATCAAACTTACGAATCATTCGTAAAACTTCACACGTAACCGTAACGTATACCACTCGTACTGTCATTATATTAGTCATTCAGGCATGTCTAAAACTGTTTACCATGCTTCACAAGACAAATCGTTGTCACTCGCAAAAAAATCTGTACACCGACCCATGTCATTTCAAAGCTAATTCATTTCACAAACATTTCAAATACATTTCAAAGCATTTCAAAGCATTTCAAATAATTTCATTCATTTCAGTCACGTACTGCACTCCGATTTGAATCCAGTCACATCCAAGATGCACCGATTCACTCCGGTGTGCCCCAGTTGCTTGCGGCCTCATTTCAGTACATGCTCCATAGTCAGATTCATTGTCAGTCGCAGGTTACGGCTCACAGATTCATGTCTCTGTCATGGCCTATCATTTCCCTGTCACGTATCACGTTCCGATACGAATCCAGTCGCATCAAAAATGCACCGATTTGTCTCGGCGTGCCCCAGGTATTTTAACTACATTTCGGTACATGCTCCAGAGTCCAATTCATAGTCAGTCGCAACAGTGGCATGATCGATTCGTGCCTCTGTCATGGCAATCAAAACCATTTCACTGTCACGTACCGTGCTCCGATTCAAATCCAGTTGCATCCGTGATGCACCGATTCGTTCCGGTGTGCCCCAGTTGTTTTTGGCCTCATTTCAGTACATGCTCCAGAGTCCGGATCGTTGTTGGTCGCAGAGGCGGTGCGACCAATCCGCATTTCTGTCATGGAAATTAATTATCATTCATTCCACTCCCACATATCGTGCCCCGTTTCAAATCCAGTCGCATCCGAGATGCACCAATTCATTCTGGTGTGCCACAGTTGTTTTGGCCTTATCCAGTACCTGCATCAGAGCTCGGTTCATTGTCAGTCGCGGTCGCAGGACAATCCAATTTGCGTCTCTGTCAGGGCAAAACATTTCATTCATTTCATTATTACGTACTGCGCTCTGATTCTAATCCAGTTGCGTCCGTGATGCACCGATTTGTTCCGGTGTGCACCAATGTTTTCTGTTGCCTCATTTCAATACATGCTCCAGAGTTTGGTTCACTGTCAGTCACAGCTGCGGCATGACCGAGTCAGGCCCCTGTCATGGCAAGATGTTTTATTTATTTCATGATCAAGGCAAACATTTCATTCACTTCATTATCACACACAGCACTCTGATTTCTTATCTTGGGAATTCCTGAGGCATCGATTCATCCCGGTAGGCAACAACAGTCTTGGCCTCGTTTCATGCCATGCCCCACAATTCGTAGCTTGTCGCAGTCGCGGCATACCGATTCGTGCCACCATCAAGGCATACACATTTCACTCATTTATTTCGTCCCATGCACCTGTCGTTTTAGTCACCATACAATTTACTTCTTCAAGTTAGTTAAGCAAATCCTTCACGAGTTCTCACCTTTTCATTTCCCTCCAGGTCAGTCAAGTTCAGCAGGTCCACCCTGTACCAGGTTGGACGATATTCCCCCAGGTAATAAAACAAAAAAAAAACCAAAAGAGCACCAGCTGGGTATGTATGCCTTTTTAGGGAAAAGAAGCAAACTTGAAATTCATGTCACCCCAATAGGTTTCGGTCGACCAAAACACGACCCCAAGGACAGGACATCATATCTAGGGCAGAACCATGTCCCAGGCCGGCAGCGAAGACCTCACGGCCCCTCTGTCTCAGAGAGCGGCAGTGTTCAGTCACTCAGGGGATGGACCATCCCCAAGTTGATGGCAGAACTAAGGCGCAGAGGTATGCCCTTTCCCGCTACAGCTAGGAAGGGTGAGCTCTTCAAGGTCCTCTTCCCTCCACCAGCCGCAGCAGGGCCCAGCACCCAGCAGGCCTCCCTCCAGTCAATATCTTCTGCCAACTCACAACTCCACACCATGGTCTCATCTTTGTCTACCTCAGTCATGGATGTCCAAACCAGAGTGGCACTCTTAGAGGCTCGCCCGGCCGCTGCTATTCCTGACCCTACCGCAATCCAGGTTTTGACACCCCTTCCTGCAGGTACCGCAGGGTGGAGCCCCATTGTCTACCCGTCCCATTTGGTTCCAGCCAGCATTAGGAAGGACATCCTGGATGGCAGGGACGTCAACCTTGCCTCTTTTCTCATTTCCGTCCATGACCTGGCAGAAAACAAAGCCTATACCTGGGGTGACATGTCAGTGGTCCTTAAGGCCAAAGTCCCCAGGCTCAACCGGAAATTGTCCATCCCTTTGGCATGCTAAGGGATGTTCTATGTTCAGCCGCTCCCAGCAGGAGGGAAGAGCTGGACTTATACCTTCATACTGTAGTAGACTTGGGCTACAAGTATGGAGGACTTTCTTTTTACGATTATCATCGTTCCTTCTCCGCCAAGTCAGCAGCTAGACTCACACAATTCCAGACAACCACTTATTGGAGCCTTATGGACACAGAGTTATGCTGTCGCCACTTTGCCGGCTTGTGCACACCACTGTGCTCTATTTGCCAGTCCTCCACCCACACCGCCACTTGGTGCGCCAATGCGACAATCAGCCACTTTCAATTTCCCTCTACCACCGGTGCAGTTCAAGGCCAGTCAGCACCTGTATAGATGCCTCAGGTAGACAAATTTGGACGCTCAGTCCA